>MCJB01018085.1:88752-177229 GCA_002018475.1 Nicotiana obtusifolia | reverse complement strand
GTACTTATGCTTGTACTTATACTTCGATTTTAAGTGTGGGGTCATGTGACGACGAGCATGCCAACCTATGGCAGATGTTTTGAACATTGCTCACATTCCTGTTTGCTTGTGTTGCAGGATAATATGGCCCGTGATAACATTAGAAAAGGTACAAGCGTTGGAATCTCCTCCACCATCTCGCCGGTCTCCTAAGGAAAGTGCAAACAGGGAGTTTTCTTCTCACCCTGCTCTATTTTACATGTTTGCATGCATCGAGGGCGATGCATTGTTTAAGTGTGGGGTGGGAAAATACCTATGTTGTGATTGTTGTGCATGTATATCATGGATGATTTAGTTTTATTTTTGGTCTTTTTAATAGTTGTATTGTTATTATTCTTTAGTGTATAAATTAATTTTTAATGTATAAACTGACAATTTTTGAAAAATTTTCAGATTTTTCCCGACGGTGGATCGTTTTCTTGAGGGATAAAATTTGGATTAAATATGACAAAAAGATTTTGTTTTAGTTTTATATAATTAGGTAATATTCCTTGATTTTTCTTAGGGCACCGGTTCTTTTCCAAGGATGTAGCTCGAACCGGGCGAATTTTAAATTTTTTTTTTTTTAGGATTAGTCTTAGGAAGAAATGCGGTATATTGCAATACTTCCTAACATGGTTTATGTTAGTACAATAGGTTATGCCACATGATCCACTTCCCGTTAGTTAAGTTATAAGTCGAAAGAACAACAGCCCAATCCGTGACGCCTCTTCTCAATTGTTGACTTGCTTACCATATAGTATATTTACTGCTTAATTGTTTCAATTGTATATGCTTGCTTAACTCGAAATTTGAACAGAACCGTTGTGATTGAGTCATGTGCATTGTGTGAGTAAGGTTTTGGATTCTCTATGCTATCTTATATAGTCTAGAACTTGCCCCGTGTGTTAATTAAAGCGAAATTGTAAGTTGGGATAATCTAAGAAATGATATAGGCACTTTATTGTTTAATTATGGATGTGCTTGTCACATCGAATATAAATTTGTCCATTGCTAGCCCTTTTGAGCCTATAAGCCTTTTTCTTTCGGTACCTACATTACAAGCTATTCCCTTTATTTTGTTCTTAAATTGAGCCTTATTTGAACCTTTACCTCCGAAAGCACTTAGTCGCTAAAAGAAGTAAGGGCAGTGTTATGGGAAGCATATGAGTTCTTTGTGAGAGTGAGAGTATGCTGTGCAAATTTTGTGTGATTTCATTCATATATGTTCACTCTTTAGATATTGGTGAGGGCACATGATCTCATGAGCAACTGGTAATGTATAAATTGTCTTGTTAGGTAAGTATATGCATTGAAATTGTTTAATGTGGCAAGTCGGCTTTTGAGGTTGGGTGATGACAATTGGGTTGTTGAATGTTATTGAATTATTATGCCTAAGTGGACTTTACGGGAATTATATGGATTAGTTATGTGTTCATACTTATTTGCTAGTATTGATTGTGTTCAAGAGTACGGGTTGTTTGAAAAGTTGAATGTTTCGTGATAATATTAAGAGTTGGTAGTGGGAAGGTTGTATATAATCCCATTGCTCGAGGGCGAGCAAGAGTCTAAGTGTGGGGTGTTGATGTTTGGCAGAAAAGATGTGAAATTTTATGTAAATCATCTCATATTTAGCTCTTGTTTCATGTAATTGGGATGTTAATTTTGTCGATTCATGTTAATGTAATGTGTTTTTATGTGTAGGAATGAGTCGGGAGCAATCGGGGGCGAAACGGGGAAGAAACGAGCCAAAACGAGAAGAAAACGGACCAAGGGAGACTGGGCGCCACAGGCAGCGCCTGGCACCACCTGTGGCGGTGGAGGCAGTAAGGCTGGAGAAGCTACTGGACGCAGTCCCCTGAGGGGCGCCTGGCGCCAACCAGGGCGCCGACTGCTGGAGACTATCCTAATCCGTCTAGGAGACCCCTAATTCGATCCCAAACCTTCCCAACTCCTATATAAACACCCCTAAACCCATCTTGGAGGGGTAGAACGTGATTTTGAAGGCTAGGGAAGCTAAGGAACATCAACAACGCAATCGATCTTCAGTTCATCAATTATGTCTAGTATTTCTATTAGTTTTTCAATACTTCGTCTTTTGATTTTGTTGAACATGAGTGGCTAATCAACCCTTGTTCTGGGGTTGTGATTAGCCATGAATATTGTGTTTCTAACTTGATGACTTTGTTTTAATAGTTCATGTTAATATGATTGTTTCTTCAATTCTATGTTTAATTGCTTAATTGTTTTGGCCATCAATTAAATTCTATCAATTATCTATGCTATGTTTGGGAAAACTATGTTTAGATTAGAATAAGAATTGAAGAAAGCATGTTCTTAACCTTTTTAAGGGGGGGGATTCGTGGTTAGGATAGGAATATACTTAATCACCATGTTTAATTGAATATCGTGTTTTTATTGCGTTCTTGCTAGATTAATTCCATAGGAATATAGGTGTTAATCTTGCTAGGAATAGGCTAATAGTACTTCGGAAGAAGGCTATGAGTATAATTATCGATCAATTAGCAATCATGCATGAACTATATGAACGAGAAGTCAATTAGAACGCAATAGGATTGAAAACATAATCACTACCCTGGAATCTTTGTTTTATTAATTTCAAAACACATACTTGTTCGTTGCAATTGTTAGATATAAATTAGAAATACAATTTAGAATAAACCATCTATTAAACTTGATCCTTGCTTGTTAAATAACTATATTAGTTGTTATAAAGTAGTTAACTTAAGTCCCTTGGGTACGATAATCCGGACTCATAATCCTATATTACTTGTCGACCACGTATATTTGCGTGTGCGTTAGGGATCAACACTCTTCCCGAAGATGATGCAGTTTTCTGGTTAGAGTGTGTACACGAGTAAAATCGGAGCTAATGAGCACTCTGATTTTCTGATGGGGCGAACAAAGCAAAGACATGACTACGTGAGATCGGAGTCGAAGCGGCGAACTTCTCGTTCTAAGGCCGAACGGAGTGCTTGTCACCGGGCCAAACGAGACAACACCCCCCGAAATCGTTACGAGCCCCATGACCATGGAAAGCACTACAAACGGTTGCACATGCCTAACAGAGGGTCGTGATATCCGCACCCAACCGGATATCACGGCGCAGATCTCGCCCCATGTCGATAGCATAAGAATTTTCTTATTCAATACACACATTGTAACATGCATAGCATGATAATACAAACACATTTCTCAGCTTTCAAACTATTGAAAAGTTCTTATTTTAGTCATAGTTCTTCTTACATATCTGGCTTCGAACCAAGAATCCGACTGAGGGCAGAACTATCACTAAGCTTAAATTTGAGCCCTGGCTCAACGTCACAACTGGTTTGGTTATTTATTTTTATCCTTAATTCGTGTATTTAACATCCTTAAAAATTTCAAACTCTCAATCTGCTCACTTGAACGTTGATGCTGAGTCTGGCCATCATGGCGAAAACAACAATATGGTGCCTAGCAATGAGGTACCCCTGCCGATCCCAACGAAGTCCCAATTGCAGACCCAGTCTATCCTAACTCGCATGTGGCCATAGACGCCAAAGGCGATGGGGTCAGTCTACGAGCGATCTTCGAAATGTTACAGGTCCAACATGTGGCGATAGCGCAGCTGCAAAATCAAAGTCGCGCCCCCAGCAGGGTTGAGCCCTGACCACCCCGGAAAAACACCCGGAAAAATGAGCAGATCACCAAAAAGCCAGCTGGAGCTGAGACCGGTGTCAGCCCCGAAGTAATGAAGACGATATATGGAGAATAACCATCTGCAAAGGAGATGTTCGCAGTCAATGAAGTACTCCCGGTGCCCGCCGTCCAGACATCAAGGAACACAGAGCCGACCAGAAAGGCCGAAGTCAAATAGCAACCACCGATGCCCTTCCCGGTCAAACCGGAGGATCGAGGAGCTGACGAGGAAGATGATTATGGAATTCCAAGATCCTTCATAGCTCCTGATGATATCGACACCACCAAATCAACGGTCAAAGAGCTTGAGCAAGTCATATTGACCGAACACCTAACGGATCGAAAGGTATACATAGGCACGGGGTTAACCCCCGAGCTCAGAAAAGAACTCATTAATTTTCTTAAAACTAATATATCTAGTTTCGCCTGGTCCAATCTTGAGATAGGTTTCCCGCCGGAGATAACCACTCATAAGTTGAGTTTGGACCCAAAGTTCCATCCGGTTAAGCAGAAGAGGAGACCTCATCCGAGGTCAAGCATGTATTCATCAAGGACGAGGTATCTAAACCCCTTAAATTAGGGTCCATCCAGGAAGTTAAGTAACCAGACTGGCTAGCTAATGTAGTGGTAGTACCTAAAAAAAAAGCTAAGAATGTGTGTAGATTACAAAGACTTAAACAAGGCATGCCCTAAGGATTCTTTTCCTTTGCCTAACATCGATCGGATGATCGACGCGACTGCTGGGCACGAGATTCTCAGCATTCTCAATGCCTATTCCGGGTACAACTAAATTTGGATAGACCCGTGCGACCAAGAAAAAACTTCCTTTATCACTAAATTCGGCACCTACTGTTATAATGTAATGCCATTCAGATTAAAGAACGCTGGTGCCACCTATCAACGCCTAGTAAACCAAATGTTTGAAGAACAAATAGGAAATTCAATGGAAGTTTATATTGACGGCTTGTTAGTTAAGTCCCTGCGAGCATAGCACCATTTGAAACACTTGCAGGGAACCTTCGACACATTGAAAAAATATAATATGTAGCTGAACTTGGAGAAGTGCACATTCGGGGTCAGATCGGGAAAGTTCCTCGGATTCATGGTATCCAATCATGGGATCGAGATTAATCCTGACAAGATCAAGGCCATAGAAGACATCACCGTGGTGGACAATGTCAAGGCCGTTCAGAGGCCGACCGGGCGTATAGCCACCCTGGGCCGATTCATATCGAGGTCCTCGGACAAAAGCAATCGATTCTTATCACTGCTAAAAAAGAAGAATAACTTTTCCTGGACCACGAAATGCCAACAAGCTTTGGAAGAACTCAAACGATACCTTTCGAGTCCGCCCCTGCTCCACACTCCGAAGGTGGATGAGCAACTATACCTTTACTTGGCGGTGTCCGAGGTGGTGGTAATTGGAGTTTTAGTAATTTCCTATTTACTATGTCAATAGAACTCAAGGGAAGGCCGAAACAAGGTATCCTGACCTGAAAAAATTGACGCTCCCTTTGCTAAGCACCTCTAGGAAGCTAAAACCGTACTTTCAATGTCACCCCATATGTGTCATAACCTCTTACCCACTTAAGAACATCATTCACAAGCCTGAGCTCTCGGGCCGATATGGCCAAATGGTCCGTCGAAATCAGTGGGTACGATATCGAGTATCGACCCCGAATTGCTATGAAATCTCAAATTTTGGCTGACTTCGTGGCTGACTTTACGCGGGCCTTAGTGACCAAAGTCAAAAGAGAATTATTGTTAGCCTCTAGGACTACCTCGGGAATTTGGACCATTTACACGGACGGCGCCTCGAAAGCAAAGGGGTTCAGGCTCAGCATCGTGCTGAAGCCTCCTATGGGGAATGTAGTTAGGCAGTCTATTAGAACTGCGAAATTGACTAAAAATGAGGTAGAGTATGAGGCGACGATTGCATGTCTCGAATTGGCTAAAAGCCTTAGGGTCGAGGTGGTCGAAGCTAAGTGCGATTCCCTCCTTGTGGTAAATCAAGTCAATGGGGAGGTTCAAAGTAAAAAAGAAGAACGACTCGAAGGTATTTAGACAAGTTACAAGTAACGCTGCATCAATTTAAGGAGTGGACCCTACAGCACGTGCCTCGAGATCAAAATAGCGAGGCCGATGCTCTGGCTAACTTGTGGTCATCGGTTGATGATTAAGAATTCAGTTTGTGAACGGTCGCATAGCTCATGAAGTCGGTGGTAGAAGAAGGCCATGCCAAAGTAAACTCAACAAGTTTAACCTGGGATTGGAGGAACAAGTACATAGACTATTTAAAAATTAGGAAATTTCCCTCGGACCCCAAAGAATCGAGAGCCCTGCTCTACCAAGGCTGCTAGATTTAGCTTGGTTGAAGGAGCATTGTTTAGAAGAATGTTCGACGGTGCGTTAGCCAGATGCTTGGAGCCGGGAGATACCGAGTACGCCTTGAGAGAAGTTCACGAAGGCACTTGCTGAAACCATTCCGGGGCAGAGTCTTTAGTTCGAGAATTAATCAAGGCCGGCTATTATTGGACGAAATGGAGAAGGATGCGAAAGACTTCGCACAAAAATGCAACCGCTGCCACACACACGCACCGGTGATCCATCAACTGGGGACGCTACTACACTCGATCCTATCCCCATGGCCGCTTATGAAATGGGGGATGGACATCGTCAGTCCCCTGCCATGGGCACCCGGTAAAGCTCAATTCATACTATTCATGACTGACTATTTTTTCAAATGGGTCGAGGCCTAAGCATTCAAAAAGGTCCGGGAGAAAGAAGTCATTGACTTCATCCGGGACCACATAATATGTTGATTTGGGATACCGGCCGAAGTCGTGTGTGATAATGGAAAGCAATTCATCGGTAGTAAGGTAAACAAAATTTTCGAAGATCATAAGATTAAAAAGATATTATCAACGCCCTATCATCCAAGTGGGAATGGACAGGCGGAATCAACAAACAAGACCATACTTAAACCTAAAAAAGAGGTTGACCGATGCCAAAGGGAAATGGAAAGAAATCTTGCCCGAAGTCCTATGGGCGTATAGTACAACCTCGAAGTCTAGTACCGGGGCCACCTCGCTTTCATTGGTCTATGGTGCCAAAGCCTTAATACCAGTTGAAGTAGGAGAATCGAGCCTCAAGTTCCAATACACGACCGAAGAGTCGAATGGCGAGAACATGATCACGATCCTGGAACTATTGGATGAAAGGCATGAGGCCGCCCAAGTCTAGTCGGCCACCGAGAAACAGCGGATAGAAAGATACTACAACCAAAGAGCCAACCTCCAATACTTCAAGATCGGGGACTTGGTTTTGAGGAAAGTAATATTATACACTCGGAACCTGAACGAAGGAAAGCTGGGACCGAATTGGGAGAGACCGTATCGAGTCGTCGAAATTATCGGCAAAGGCTCATACAAACTCGAAGCGGGAAGCAGTGTGCAACTATTGAACAATGGAACATGACGCACTTAAAGCGGTACTACTGCCAAGGTACGATCTCAATTACTCTTTAATAATATTATGAATCGGACTAACACTTGCAGGCAACGGCCAAGGGGGAATGTGACTATTAGGTCTAAAAGCACGCGTTACACTCTTTTTTCCTTAGACCAGTTTTGTCCCAAAATGGGTTATTCAGTTAGGTTTTTAACGAGGCAATAGTAAAACGTGCTAACTTAGATTCGAAGGTCGATCTCAAACCGGAGTCAATGGGCGTTCATTTCGCATCAACAGTATTCGATCCCTCTCAAGCTTGATGATGCAGGCCAACCTGATCAAGCTACTTTCATGCCATCAATGTTGAATAAGATAAGAAAAGCGTTGGTTAGCCTTGGAGAAGAGCCAACGTTCACACATCTTGTGGTGGACGAAATTTTTGTTGATGATGTACATTTGTGTTTATGTTGAATTATTGTGTTGCTATGGAAGAAATTGACTCTTACTTGGGGGTCCTGCGTGACCATTCTTTTTAGTTAGCCAAATTGTGGCCTTTTTGTTAGTTATTTGTTTCCCAGTTGATTTAGGACAAGGCTCATTCTATATAAGCCTAAGGCCTTCATTATTTTTAGGACCTAACTTTGATATTCAATACAAAAATCGGCAGCAACTTTGCTCCAAACTCGTGTGCTTTGAATTTGTCCAATTTTTGGTGTGATTCCAAATGGAACTCGTTCCTTTGTTTGATCCAACAGTTTACAAGACCATCGTTGTCTTGAGGGCTGTTTGTATAGTATAGGTACTCCGTGACTTCAGCAAGAAGGTAAGAAGACTAGTTCCTACTTGTTGTCTTGATAGTTCATTGAACGTGTTGCTTCTATCCTTTTATCTTGTTTTTCGCATTTTATATTGCATCAGTTGGTATCAGAGCTTGGAAAGGGTTTGTTTACAATCCCAATCATGTTCTTCGTGCCTTAGTTTTAGGGTCTATTCTTGAATTACATTTTTGTTAAAAAGAAAAACGTGAAAGAAGAGAAACAAAAAGAAACCGAGAATTGATTGTTGATTGTAGTTGCTATCACATCTAAGGTTGAGATCATGAAGTTTGATTGTTAAAGAAACGTTCTTGAAACTAAATCTTGAAGTTCTTGATTTTTTAAACCCGATAATCTTGAAATCTTGAAAACCCTAGTTGGAATCTTGAAAGAACACGTTTAATCTTGAAGTTCTTGGATGCCAAGTTGTTGTTCTTGAAAGTAGTACATGTGAATCCTAAGAATCTCGAAGTTCTTGGAAATAAATTTATAGTTCTTGAAGCAATTTGCATTTTTCTTGAAGGGGATCTTGAATATTCAAACGTTCTTAACAAGATTGCATTGGATTCTTGAAGTTCTTGAACATTAACTTGTTGTTCTTGAAAGATTTGTTGCAGGTGTAAGAGGGGCGAGAATTTGGAGAAGGAGGGGAAACAAGAAACCCTAATTCTAGTCCAACAAGGAAACAACTCCCAATCCAAAAGGGAGAAGTTTCAAGGAGTTAAATTCTAGTTGGACAAGGGGGGGGGGCGAATTTTCCATAGAAGGGGAGGAGAGAGAATTGGTCATATCCAAATTAGAATAGGAAAGCCTCTAAAATTTCCTTACTTCTTTGATTATATTATTTCTAATTAGTACTTCTTAGGCAATTTCCTACTTAAAATTGCTAATTTTTGAGCTTGTAGGATCTCGTGCTAAAACTCAGAATTTCCACTTTCGTAGATAATTCTTGGCTTCTTTTGCTCACTTAAAAATCTGTCCGCCTATTGAGTCGCATAAATTCACTCATCCCGAAGAGAACTGTTGAACTTGTGAAATTGAAAGGTCGTTGAGGAACTTGATCAATTAGAAGAAGCCTTTTTGAGGACAAGTGCGAAAATCCTACCTGAAAATATTGAGTGAACCCGAGAGTCATTCAAAAGTGAGTAAGGTATTTTACTAATCTTAACGCATTCTCTAGTCTTGTTCTTTGCAGGTACATGGCTACTAATGGAGACAAGGTCGTGACCGACATTACTTTAGTCGAGCTTTGGGCTGAAGTAAGGGCACTTAGTACCCAAATGGAGAATCTTGAAAGAACCGTTAGTACTCAGAAGAATGGCGGGGAAGGAACTAGCGATGGTTCCACCTTAAGACCTGAACATGATGATACTATTTGTGAGGTGGAGAGTGATGAAGAGATAGTGAAAGCTAAAACCGAAGCCGTGGACCATGCCAGTACATTAACCGTACCAGGTAATGTTTGTGCTATGATGCAACCAGGTGAGTATTTGTGAGATAATGATAGTTCTAAACTGTTAATTTGCCTAGTTCATAAGGGTGTTTACTTGAGTTCTAATGATGAAGTTTCTACTAACGTTCACCCCTTGCCTAGTGTTGTTGATGACGTTTTGCAGGAATATGTGGACATGTTTGCCCCACGAGGAGATGGTTCATTTCAAGTGTTGCAGAAGATCAATAACCACGCCTTTGTTATAGACCTGCCTAGTAGTGCCGCTTTCAGAGATGATGATGGCTCGATTACAAGGACGAAATCTTCTCAAGAAGGAGATAATGATGCAGGCCAACCTGATCAAGCTACATTCATGCCATCAATGTTGGATAAGACAAGAAAAGGTGTTGGTTAGCCTTGGAGAAGAGCCAAGCGTTCACACATCTTGTGTTGGACGAAATATTTGTTGATGATGTACATTTGTGTTTATGTTGTATTATTGTGTTGCTATGGAAGACATTGACTCTTACTTGGGGGTCCTGAGTGACCATTCTTTTTACTTAGCCAAATTGTGGCATTTTTGTTAGTTACTTGTTTCCTAGTTGATTTAGGACAAGGCTCATTCTATATAAGCCTAAAGACTTCATTATTTTCAGGACCTAACTTTGATATTCAATACAAAAATCTGCAGCAACTTTGCTGCAAACTCGTGTGCTTTGAACTTGTCCAATTTTTGGTGTGATTCTAAATTGAACTCGTTCCTTTGTTTGATCGAACAGTTTGCAAGACCATCGTTGTCTTGAGGGTTGTTCGTATAGTATAGGTACTCGGTGACTTCATCAAGAAGGTAAGAAGACTAGTTCCTACTTGTTGTCTTGATAGTTCATTGAGCGTCTTGATTCTATCTTGTTTTTCGCGTTTTATATTGCATCACTTGACGTCGAATACTGGGGGGCCATCACCCCCGGGTTAAGGTGATTAGCAAGGGGAAAAAAACTTTGCATGTTAGAAGCTAAGGCTCGGTGGTTAGGATTCATTGTAAGGGCCAAACGATTGTGTGACCCGTGCTCGCATAGTCCACTTTAGCCATAACACAAGCTTTTACGCTCTTTCGGTCATGTACTATACGCAAAAACAAAAGAAAGTTAGCCCTTGCTATTACACATTTCCTTGCCCCTTAAATTCCGGATAATAAGACCCCAACTCGGGGACTATCATTTTTTTCTATCGAGCCCAAGGGTTACCCCTACTTGGGGACTACCGCCCGGAAAAAGTTCGGATAAACCGGGCTATCGAATCCCGGGAGCACCAAACCTATTATGTGGTGCCCAAATACAAAAGGTTACGGCCACCCCAAAAACGGCTCGGAGACGTTCGAATCTCGTAATAAGAAAGTAAGGCCTTTATAAAAAATCGAAACCTGCTAAAAGGTTACCCTCGGCATAAGCATTGTCTAAAATCACTTAAGCATCTTGAAAAAACTTCCGATTACATAGAGTTTTCAAAGTCTCAAGCAAACAAAGTTGTATCGAATTCAGGCTTCATTCGGACCTCTGAAAATCGAACGCCCTATAAATACATTTGATTCTATGCTAAGGCGTTAGAAACATTGCAAGAATAAAAATTATGAAGAGATACTGAAAAGGTAAGGACTTGAAATTGCCAGAAAGGGAATATTTTATATATATTCTGGAATATACTTACAAAGGCCCAATAAAAATGGCCTCAAAATAGACAAAAAATGTACATAAGACAAAAACTAAAAAAGTACTAAGGCATCTGCGCCTAATCTTCGCCAGGGCCCGACTCTTCGCCAGAGCCATTGGAACCTTTGGATCCCTTAGAGCCTTCGGAACCTTGGGGCTTGTAAAGCTTCTTCACCTCGACCTCGGATATTTTGGCTTCTTCCATCTCAGCTAATAGGTCAAAACCTCGGGCGTGGATTACCTCGACAGTCTCTCTTTTGGATAGCCGCTTCATATATTCGGCCTTTACCTTCAGGCGGACTTCGGTTGCCTCCACATCAGCCTTGTATTGGGCCATTATTTCATCAGCATCGGCAGAGGTTGTATCCAACTTGGACTTCACTGCCTCATACTCTCTACCGAGGGCGTCCCCCTCCGTAACAGTCGAGCTCAGCTGTGCTCGGAGTTTGTCATTCACCTGAGACGACTTGTCAGATTTCTTCTTTGCCACCTGGAGTTGGACCTCTACCGATGCCAACTTCGCCTGGGCGATTTCCTTCTCCGAAGCCAGCAGGTCCATTTTGCTCTTTCACCCATCGACCATGGCTTGGACCTTGTTCATCTTGATTCGGAGTTGGTCGATCTGGTCGATCTTTTGTTGGAACTGCGAGGTTTTTTCGTTAGCCACCACGACTAGCTCCTCGTCTTAAACTTCAAAGTCCTTTACCTTTTTGACCAGGTCATCTTGTTCCCGCCTCAAGGTCGAAGCTTCCTTCTGAGCCCTGTGCAGCTCGGCTTAAAGGTCCTTGATGACCCCGTCTTATTGCTCACTAAGGAGCTTGTACATATCCTTCTTTCAAGCCTGCTCCTTGAACTCAAACTCTAACTGGTTGATCTCGGAGCGAAATCTGAGGAAGCTTTCATGGTGAAGAACCAAGGCCTGCAAAGCGACGAAAACAATAAGAGATATTAAAACCTAAGAGGAATCCACAAAGGAGTATTGATGCCTTACCCGGTTCAGCGCCTGCTGAGCCTCATTGAAGAGACTCAACGCACCTACCTCGGTTATCTTTGCCTGGTCGTTTACGGTCACCAGACATTGGAGGTAACTAGCTATACCCGCTAGAGCAGATAAAACCCGAGCATGCATTGGGCTTGTCAGAATGATTGTTCTCTTGTTGCCGGGGTCTACACTCGGAGCATGAAACTGCTTCACTAGGTTTTGGCTCGAGCTCTGTCTACCAATTTTTGAAGGCACGTCCTTATTCGAGATCTCCAGGTCGCGCAGCCTGGTAAAAGTCGTCCAAAGTGGACATGTTCATCAAAGAAGGAATAGAGAGGGTCGTCCGCACCATGAACTCCTTCACTTGACTTCTCCCTCCATGCTTGGGCCTCTTCGAGCATGGACTCGGTGTAGGAGGGCATCTCCATGATGTCTATCACACCAGTTGCTTCTTTTGGAATAGTGGCGGCTTCTCGGGAGGTCTCAGCCCCGGTCGCCATTTCTGTCTCTCCTGTCGGAGGGAGATCGACCTCATGGCTCTCTTCCTCGGTTGCCACCTGCTCCCCGGCAGGTGTCGATCCATGGATGACAAAGACATCATCCTCTTCAGGCTCATCCTTGAGCTGGTAGAGCAAATCGGAGTCCGGTACCCGGGACCTAGTATTCTTCTTGGGCTTACGGGCCCGAGCGGCCGACCTCTTTTATACATTCACCTCGAGCCCCTCTGAGCCCGAGGATTTCCTTTTTCTCTTCTTCTCCTCCGCAGCAACCTGGGGCTGCCTCGTAACGGAGGGATCAATGGACAAGGACACATCCTCGTCCCTTTCCAACGCCCTAAGTTCGATGGCCTTAGGCAAACCTGCAAAAAACAGAGGAGAGAATAGTGTTATATAAGTTTAGAGCATAGTAGTAGCTATTCGAAGGAGAACCTTACAAGGAGAATAACCCTCCCATCGACCTTTCGAAAGGTTGCGCCACGAGCGCTCAAAGTGCGACATTTGCTTGCAGATGCCTTCGATCCACTCCTTAAGCCGGGGGCTCGCACTGGGAACCCGAGCAACCGCTGCACGATCACAAATACTGATGGTGAGAAAGGAAACAATTGAAACTTGACACTTAAGTAAAGGCTACACTTACAAGATACATTCCACTTCTCGAGAAATGGTAGGAATTCGAGAGGGATCAAATCCTCATTTTTTACTCGAACGAAGCACCCCTGCCAGCCTCGGTCCTGATCCTCGTCGATGCTCGAAAAGGGAGCCTTGTTGGCCCGGCTAGTGATCTTGTTTAGTGCCCCTCGAAAGATTCGGGAACTTTATACACGGAGTAGGTGGTCAAGGGTGAACCAAGAAGATTTGGTGTTGTTCACAAAATAACGCAGGAGGATCACGATCCTCCAAAAAGACGGGTGGATTTGCCCAAGGCATACCTCGTACCTCTTGCAAAGCCAGAATCGCCAGGTCTATCGAGCCCAGCATAAAGAGGAAAGTGTAAACAGTCGAATACCCCTCCACGTGGGTAGTAATATCATCCTTGGGCCTGGGGAATACCACATTTTGGCCTTCCCATTTACAGTCTTCTCGAACTGTGGGAAGGACATCATCAGTAATGGAGCATATGTATCTCCAAGCTTCTTCACCCCGGTCCTATTTGGATGAGGCCTTCTCGATTTTGAAGTCATCCGTGATTGAGAAACCCCCGGGTATAAAGCTTTTCAAGGGGGCTCGTGGGCGGCCTCAGGGGCAGTTACCTTGGGAGCAGCCACCTCAGCATCCGTAGCCGGGTGGGAAGATGAAGAGGCAGCCTACTGAGGAACTGATTTAGAAGTCCTGGCCATCGTAAATCTGGAAAATGAAGATTCAAAGAAGGTGTATGAAGATTTGGAGTTTAGAAGTGAAAATATGAGGTCCTAGGTTGAAAATCCAAGAAAGTGTATAAAGATTTTAGGTTAAAGATAAAGGTATGAAGGCTCAAGAAACGAGATATGAAGATTTGAGAAAGTCAAAGACTTTGTGGAGTTCGAAGGTAAAAGCCAGGGTCAGAAAGTGAAGGAAGTGAAAGGGGGCGAAGCTTTTATATGAGGAAATTAGCGACGCTTCGCATTCGAAGGTAACCAGCCATTTAACGACACGTGTCCGAAGTCAGAACGACGTGACCGATGGGACGTTTCGTCTTATCCGCCATCCTGATTGTTATGTGAAGGAAGGAAGCGGGGTTCTTCTATCATTTTCAATCATTTCAGCAACTACTCTGTGGGAAACGAGGGGACTATCTGTATACGGGTAATACCGAAGCTAATGAGCACCCCGATTTCTCGGTGGGGAAAACGAAGCACAGATATGACTACGTGGGATAAAGTCGAAGCGGCGAACTTCTCGTACTAAGGCCCGAACGGAGTGCTTGTCACCAGGCCCAACAAGACAATAACCCCCGAACTCGGTACAAGCCCCATGACCTCGAAAAGCACTACAAACGGTTGCACACGCCTAACAAAGAGTCGTGATATCCGCACCCAAGCGGATATCATGATGCGGATCTCACCCGATGTCGGTAGCATATTAGTAATTGATGTTCTTTTACCTTTTTTAGAACTGTACTAACGATAAAATTCCCCTACTATATAAAGGGCAAGTTTTTGATTCAATACACACATTGTAACACGCATATCAAGACAACATAAACTCATTTCTCTACTTTCTAGATATTGAAAATTTCTTATTTTAATCATAGTTCTTCTTACATATTTGGCTTCGAATCGAGAATTCGACCAAGGAAAGAACTATCCCTAAGCTTAAATCCGAGCCTTGACTCAACGTCACAACTGGTTTGGTTATTTATTTTTATCCTTAATTCGTGTATTTAACATCCTTAAAAATGTCAAACTCTCAGTCTGCTCACTTGAACGTTGATGCTGAGTCTGGCCATCATAGCGAAAACAACAATATGGTGCCTAGCAATGAGGTACCCCTTGCTGATCTCGACGGAGTCCCAGTTGCATACCCAGTCGATGCTAACTCGCATGTGGCCATCAACGCCAAAGGCGATGGGGTCAGTCTACGAGCGATCTTCGAAATGTTACAGGCCTAACAGGCGTCGATAGCGCAGCTACAAAATTGAAGTCGCACCCCCAGCAGGGTTTATCCCTAACCACCCCGGGAAAACACCCGGAGAAATGAGCAAATTATCGAACGTCCGGCTGGAGCTGAGACCGGTGTCAACCTTGAAGTAATGAAGATGCTCGAAGCATTAACGAAACGAGTGAAATCAGGTGAAAAGAAAATTAAGGCAAACGACAAGAAGGCAAAGACATATAATTCACGGGTCGATCAACTCCCAGGAGTGCCTCCAATATTGAAAGGCCCGGACTATAAGAAATTTGTCAAAAAGCCTTTTCCTCCGAGCGCGGCGCCGAAGCAAATCCCGAAGAGGTTTCCTATGCTATATTCTAAAATATAATGTAACTACGGATCGAAATGAGCATGTGACCTCCTACACGTGCGCCATCAAAGGTAGCGACCTAGAAGACAAAAAAATCGAGTCTGTGTTATTAACGAAATTTGGGGAAACTCTTTCAAAAAGAGCAATAATATGGTACCAAAACTCGCCCCCGAATTCCATTGATTCATTTGCTAGGCTCACGGATGCTTTTGTAAAGGATCATGCTGGGGTCATTAAGGTCGAGACCAGAAAATCGGATCTTTTCAAGGTTAAGCAACGGGACAACGAGATGCTCATGGAGTTCATATCAAGATTTCAAATGGAGCGGATGGACTTACCTCCGGTTGCAGACGATTGGGCCGTCCAGGCATTCACTGAGGGACTAACCTACGAAGCTCTTTGGCTTCGTAGCAGCTGAAACAAAACTTGGTATAGTACCCGGCAGTAACATGGGCCGAGGTCCACAACAGGTATCAGTCAAAAATCAGAGTCGAGGACGACCAACTCTGAGCCCCTTCTGGATCCGTTTATCCAATCAGAACCGACGATAGGCCTAAGAGAGTCGTCGATCAGGAATAAAGGCCAGTCTGAGATTGGTACCAACCATGCGGTGCAGATCGAAAGGGAAACGGGTCTGGACACAACTCTACAAAGAACAAAAGGAGAAGCGATCGAGGGCCCAATAGTCCAAGCCTGATGAGCAAAAATAGTTTCGACAGGTCGCTCGGGGGAAGGGAAGCTCCGAGATTGTCAGAGTATAACTTCAACGTTGATACAACCAGCATCATATCAGCCATCGAGCGCATCAAGGAGGCCAAGTGGCCTCAACCATCGTAGTCTGATCCTACCCAGAGAGATCCTAACCTGATGTGCAAGTATCATGGCTCTCATGGCCACAGGACCGAGGACTACCGATAATTGAGTGAAGAAGTTGCCTTGTTATTTAATAACGGACACCTGCGAGAATTACTAAGTGATTGAGCCAAAAACCACTTCAGAAATAGGGACGCCAACAAACAGTCTGAACAAGAGGAACCCCAACACATCATCAGCATGGTGATTGGAGGGGTCGATGTCCCTCAAGGGCCGATGATAAAACGCAGTAAAGTGTCTATCACAAGGGAGAAACGCACCCGAGATTATATCCCGGAAGGAACCATTTCGTTCAGCGACGAGGATGCAGAGGGCATCATACAACCTTATAATAATACACTGGTAATTTTCGTACTTATCAATAAATCTCGAGTTAAATATGTGTTGATTGATCCAAGTAGCTCGGCCAGCACCATCAGATCGAGGGTCATAGACCAGTTGGGTTTACAAGATCAACTAGTGTCAGCAGTCCGGGTGTTGAACGAGTTTAACATGGCATCTGAAACCACTAAAGGGGAGATAACCCTACTCGTGAACACTACCGGGACCATCCAGGAAATAAAGTTCTAGGTGATCGAAGGGGATATGACATATAACGCTCTATTCGAAAGACCATGGGTTCATAACATGAACGCAGTACCTTCGACCTTACACCAGGCGGTAAAATTCCCTACGGGGGGGGGGGAGGGGGAATCAAGACGGTATACGGAGAACAGCCAGGTGCAAAGGAGATGTTCGCAGTCGATGAAGTACTTCCGGTGCCCGCCGTCCTGACATTAAGGAACATAGAGCCGACTAGAAAGGTCGAAGTAAAATAGCAACCACTGATGCCGATCCCGGTCGGACCGGAGGATCGAGGAGCTTACAAGGAAGATGATTACGAAATTCCGAGATCCTTTATAGCTCCTAATGATATCGACGCCACCAAATCAACAATCGAAGAGCTGGAGCTAGTCATATTGACCGAACACCTACAAGATCGGAAAGTCCTAGGGACGGGGTTAACCCCTGAGCTCAGGAAAGAACTCATTGATTTTATAAAAACTAACATATCTTGTTTCACCTGGTCCCATCTTGATATGACAGGGATCCCGCCGGAGATAACCACTCATAAGTTGAGTTTGGACCCAAAGTTCCATCCGGTTAAGACGAAGAGGAGACCTCAGTCCGAGGTCAAGCATGTATTCATCAAGGATGAGGTATCTAAACTCCTTAAAATAGGGTCCATCCGGGAAGTTAAGTACCCGGACTGGCTAGCTAACGTAGTGGCAGTACCTAAAAAAAAGCTAAAAATATGTGTAGATTACAAAGACTTGAACAAGGCATGCCCTAAGAATTCTTTTCCTTTGCCTAAGGGACGGGCACGAGATACTCAGCGTTCTCGATGCCTATTCAGGGTACAACCAAATTCGAATGGACCTGGACGACCAAGAAAAGATTTCTTTTATCACTAAATTTCGCACCTACTATTATAATGTAATGTTATTCAGATTAAAGAACGTTGGTGCCACCTATCAACGTCTAGTAAATCGGATGTTCGAAGACCAGATAGGAAATTCAATGGAAGTTTATATTGACGGCATGTTAATTAAGTCCCTGCGAGCACAAGACCATTTGAAACATTTGCATGGAACCTTTGACACATTGAAAACATACAATATGAAGCTGAACCTGGAAAAGTGTGCCTTCGGGGTCGGATCGGGAAAGTTCCTCGGATTCATGGTATCCACTCGGGGGTTCGAGATTAATCCTGATAAGATAAAGTCCATAGAAGACATCATCGTGGTGGACAGCGTCAAGGCCGTTCAGAGGCTGACCGGGCGTATAGCCGCCCTGGTCCGGTTCATATCGAGGTCTTCGGACAAAAGCGACCGGTTCTTCTCACTGTTAAGAAAGAAGAATAATTTTTCCTGAACCCCGGAATGCCAACAAGCTTTAGAAGAACTCAAATGATACCTTTCGAGTCTGACCCTGCTCTACACTTTGAAGGCGGATAAGCAATTGTACCTTTACTTGGCAGTGTCTGAGGTGGCGGTAAGTGGAGTTTTAGTCTGGGAAGAGGAAGCCACGCAATTTCCTATTTACTATGTCAGTGGAACTCAAGGCGAGGCCGAAACAAGGTATCCTGACTTGAAAAAATTGGCACTCGCTTTGCTAAGAACCTCCAAGAAGCTAAAATCGTTCTTTCAATGTCACCCTATATGTGTCGTAACCTCTTACCCACTGAGGAACATCATGCACAAGCCTGAGTTCTCGGGTCGATTGGCCAGATGGGCCGTTGAAATCAGCAGGTACGATATCGAGTACCGACCCCGAACTGCCATAAAATCTCAAATTTTTGCTGACTTCGTGGCCGACTTTACACCGACCTTAGTTCCTGAAGTTGAAAGAGAATTATTGTTAGCCTCAGGGACTACCTCGGGAATTTGGACCCTTTACACGGACGGCGCCTCAAACACAAAAGGGTTTGAGCCCGGCATCGTGCTGAAACCTCCTAGGGAGAATGTAGTTAGGCAATCTATTAGAACTGTGAAATTGACTAACAATGAGGCCGAGTATGAGGCCATGATTGCAGGTCTTGAATTGGCTAAAAGCCTTGGGTCCGAGGTGGTTGAAGCTAAGTGCGATTCCCTCCTTGTGGTAAATCAAGTCACTGCAGACGTTCAAAGTAAAAAGGAGAATGAATGTGAAGGTATTTAGACAAGTTACAGGTAACGCTGCATCAATTCAAGGAGTGGACCCTGCAGCACGTGCCCCGAGATAAAAATAGCGAGGCCGATGCTCTGGCAAACTTGAGGTCATCAATTGATGACGATGAATTCAGTTCAGGAACAGTCGTACAGCTTATGAAGTCGGTGGTAGAAGAAGGCCATGCCGAAGTAAACTCAACAAGTTTAACCCGGGATTAGAGGAACAAGTACATAGACTACTGAAAAATTGGGAAAATGCCCTCGAACCCCAAAGAATCGAGAGCCCTGTGTACCAAGGGTGCCAGATTTAGCCTGGTCGAAGGGGCATTATTCAGAAGAACGTTCGACGGCCCGTTAGCCAAATGCTTGGAACTGGGAGATACCGAGTATGCCTTGAGAGAAGTTCACAAAGGCACTTGCGGAAACCATTCGAGGGCAGAGTCTTTGGTTCGAACATTAATCAGGGCCAGCTATTATTGGACCAAAATGGAGAAGGATGCGAAAGACTTCATACAAAAATGTGACGGTTGCCAGAGACGCGCACCGATGATCCATTAACGGGGGGAGCTACTACACTTGGTCTTATCCCATGGCCGTTAATAAAATGGGGGATGGACATCGTCGGTCCCCCTACCATGGTCACCTGGTAAAGCTCAATTTATACTATTCATGATTGACTATTTTCCAAATGGGTCGAGGCATAAGCATTCAAAAAGGTTTGGAAGAAAGAAGTCATTGACTTCAATTGGGACCACATAATGTCGATTTGGGATACCGGCCGAAGTCGTGTGTGATAATGGGAAGCAATTCACCGGCCGGCAAGGTAAACAAATTTTGTGAAGATCACAAGATTTAAAAGATACTATCAACACCCTATCACCCTAGTGGGAATGGACAGGCAAAATCAACAAACAAGACCATACTTTAAAACCTAAAAAAGAGGTTGACCGATGCCAAAGGGATATAAAAAGAAATCTTACCCAAAGTCCTATGGGCATATCGTACAACCTCGAAGTCTAGTACCGGAGCCACCCCGTTTCCATTGGTCTACGGTGCTGAAGCCTTAATACCAGTTGAAGTAGGAGAATCGAGCCTCAAGTTCCAATACGCGACTGAAGATTCGAATGGCGAGGCCATGATCACAAGCTTGGAAGGCGTGAGGCCCCCCTAGTCCAGTTGGCTGCCCAGAAACAGCGGATAGGAAGATACTACAACCGAAGAGCCAACCTCCAACACTTCAAGATCGGGGACTTGGTGTTCAGGAACGTAACATTACAGACCCAGAACCCGTATGAGGGAATGCTAGGACCGAATTGGGAGGAACCATATCGAGTCGTCGGAATTACCGGCAAAGGCTTATACAAACTCGACACAGGAAACGGTGTGCAACTACTGAACAACTAGAACGTGACGCACTTAAATCAGTACTACTGCTAAGGTACGATATCAATTACCCTTTGATAATATTATGAATCGGACTAACACTGGCAGGCAACGGCCAAGGGTGAAAATGACTATTAGGTCTGAAAGTACGCGTTGCACTCTTTTTCTCTTAGACTAGTTTTGTCCCAAAATGGGTTTCTCGGCAAGGTTTTTAACGAGGCAACATTAAAACATGCTAACTTAGATACGAAGTCCAGTCTCAAACTGGAGTCAATGGGCGTTCATTTCGCATCAACAGTATTCGAGCCCTCTCAAGCTCGACCTTGAATACTGGGGGCCATCACCCTCGGGTTAAGGTTTTTAGCAAGGGAAAAAATAAAACCTTGTATGTTAGAAGCTAAGGCTTGGTGATTAGGATTTATTTTGGAGGCCAAACGATCGTGTGAATCGTGCCCGCATAGTCCACTTTAGCCATAACACAAGCTTTTACGCGCTTTCGGTCATGTACTATACACACAAAAACAAAAGAAAGTTAGCCCTTGCTATTACACATTTCCTGGCCCCTTAATTCTAGATCATAAGAGCCCACGGGCTACCCCTACTCGAGGACTATCATTTTTTTTATCGAGCCCAAGGACTACCCCTATTCGGGGACTATCGTCGGAAAAATGTTCGGATAAACCGCTCGAATACCGAGAGCACCAAACCTATTAGAGGGTGCCTAAATAAAAAAGGCTACGACCGCCCTAAAAACGTTATAGAGACGTCCGAAGCTCGTAATCAAAAAGTAAGGCCTTTATAGAAAATCGAAACCTGTTAAAAGGTTACCCTCGGCAAAAGCAATGTCTAAAATCACTTAAGCATCTTGAAAAACCTTCCGCTCACACGGAGTATTCAAAGCCTCAAGAAAACAAAGTTGATTTGATTCTATGCTAAGGCGTTAGAATCATTGCAAGAATAAAATTTATGAAGAGATGCTGAAAAAGTAAAGACATGAAATTGCCAGAAAGGAAAAATTTTATATATATAAATTCCAGAATATACTTATAAAAGTCCAATAAAAACGGCCTCAAAATAGACAAAAAATGTACATAAGACAAGAAAATAAAAAAGTACTAAGGTATCTACGCCTAATCTTCGCGGGGGCCCGACTCTTCGCCAGAGTCGTCGGAACCTTCGAATCCCTCAAAGCCTTCTGCACTTTCAGGCTTGTAAAGCTTCTTCGCCTCAGCCCCGAATTTTTCGGCTTCTTCGATCTCAGCTGATAGGTCAAAACCTCGAGCGTGGATCTCCTCGAGGGTCTCTCTTCTGGATAGCCGCTTCATATATTCGGCCTTGCCTTCAGTCGAACTTCGGCTGTTTCCACATCGGCCTTGTATTGGGCCACCATTTCATCAGCACCGACGGAGGTTATATCCAACTTGGACTTCACTGCCTCGTACTCTCTACCGAGGGCGTCCCGCTCGGTGACAACCGAGCTCACCTGTGCTCGGAGGTTGTCATTCAGCTGAGACCACTTGTTAGCTTTCTCCTTCGCCACCCGGAGTTGGACCTCTACAAATGCCAGCTCCACCTTAGTGGTTTCCTTCTCCGAAGCCAGCAGGTCCATTTTGCTCTTCCACCCATCAGCCATATCTTGGACCTCGTTTATCAAGATTCGGAATTGGCCGATCTTTTGTTGGACCTGCGTGGTTTTTATCGTTAGCCACCTCGACTAGCTCCTCCTTTCGACTTCAAAAACCGTTACCTTTTCGACCAGGTCTTCTTGTTCCCGCCTCTGGGTCGAAGCTTCCTTCTAAGCCCTGTCCAGCTCGGCCTGAAGGTCCTTAATGACCCCGTCTTGTAGCTCACTGAAGAGCTTGTACATATCCTTCTTTCGAGCTTGCTCTTTCAACTCAAACTCGAGATGGTCGATCTCGGAGTGAAACCTGAAGAAGCTTTCATGGTGAAGCATTGAGGCCTGCTAAGAAACGAAAACAATGAAAGATATTGAAACCTAAGTGGAATCCACAAAAGAGTATTGATACCTTACTCGGTTCAGCGCCTGCTGAGCCTCGTTGAAGAGATTCGAGGCGCCCACCTCGTTCATCTTCGCCTGGTCCTCTTTGTTCACCAAACATCGGAAGTAACTGGCTATACCCACCAGAGCAGAGAAAACCCGAGCACCTTTTGGGACTATAAGAATGATTGTTCTCTTGTGGCCGGGTTCTACACTCGGAGAAGGAAACTACTTCACCAGTTTTGGGCTCGAGCTCGGTCCACCAGTTTCAGAAGGCACTTCCTTCTTCGGGATCTCCAGGTCGCCCAGCCTGGTAAAGTCGTCCAAACTGGCCATGTCCACGCCATCGAAGAAGGAACGGAAAGGGTCGTCCACACCATGAACTCCTTCACTTGACTTTGCATTCCCTACTTAGGCCTCTTCAAGCATGGACTCGGTGTAAGAGGGCATCTCCACGATATCTATCGCACCGGTCGCTTCCTTCGGAACAGTGGTGGATTCTCGAGAGATCTCATCCTCGGTCTCCATTTCGACCTCCCGAGTCGAAGGGAGATCGACCTCATGGCTCTCTTCCTCGACTGCCACCTGCTCCCCGGCAGGGATCGATCCATGGCTGGCAAAGACATCATCCTCTTCAGGCTCATCGCTGAGCTGGTAAAGCAAATCGGAGTCCGGTACCTGGGACCTAGTATTCTTCTTGGGCTTACAGGCCCGACCGGCCGACCTCTTTTATACATTCACCTCGGGCCCCTCTGAGCCCGACGATTTTCTTTTTCTCTTCTTCTCCTCCGCAGCAACCTGGGGCTGCCCCGTAACGGAGGGATCAACGGACAAGGACACATCCTCGTCCTCTTCCAATGGCCTAAGTTTGGTGGCCTTAGGCAAACCTACAAAAGAAAGATGAGAGATCAACGTTATATAAGTTTAGAGCATAGTAATAGCTATTCGAAGGAGAACCTTACGATGAAAACGGGCCTCCCATTGACCCTTCGAAAGCTTACGCCACAAGCGCTCAAAGTGCGATATTTGCTCGCAGATGCCTTCTATCCACTCCTTGAGTCGGGGGATCGCATTGGGAACCCAAGCAACTGCTGCACGATCATGAATACTGATGGCGAGAAAGGAAACAATTGAAACTTGACACTTAAGAAAAGGCTACATATACGAGATGCATTCCACTTCTCAGGAAATGGCAGGAGTTCAAGATGGATCAAATCCTCAGTTTTTACCCGAACAAAGTGCCTCTGCCAGCACCAGTCTCGATCCTCGTCGATGCTCGAAAAGGGAGCCTTGCTAGCCCGGCGAGTGAGATTGATTAGTCCCCCTCGGAAGATTCGGGGACTGTACAAATAGAGTAGGTGGTCGAGGATAAACCGAGAAGATTCATTGTTGCTCACAAAATAATGTAGGATTGATCACGATCCTCCAAAGAGACAGGTGGGTCTACCGGACCCAGCGTAAAAGGGTAAGTACAAACACTTGAAGACCCCTCCACGTGGGTAGCAATATCATCCTTGGGCCCGGGGACTACTACATCCTTGGCTTCCTATTTATAGTCCTCTCAAAATATGGGAAGCACATATTTAGTAATGGAGCATATGTATCTCCATGCTCCTTCACCCCGATCCTGTTTGGATGATGCCTTCTCGACTTTGAAGTCGTCCGTGATTGATCAACCCCCGGGTGTAAAGATTTTCAAGAGGGCTCGTGGGCGGCCTTGGGGGTAGTTACCTCGGGAGCAGCCACCTTAGCATCGGCAGCCGGGTGCGAAGATGAAGAGGCAGCCTGTTGAGGAACTGATTTAGAAGTCTTGGCCATCGTAAATTTGGAAAATATATGAAGATTTGAAAAAGGTATATGAAGATTTGAAGTTTAGAAGTGAAGATATGAGGTCCTAGGTTGAAAATCCAAGAAAGTGTATGAAGATTTTAGGTTAAAGATGAAGGTATGAAGGCTCAAGAAACGAGATATTAAGATGTGAGAAAGTTAAAGCCTCTGTGGAGTTCGAAGGTAAAAGCCAGGGTCAAAAAGTGAAGGAAGTGAAAGGAGGCGAAGCTTTTATAGGAGGAAATTAGCAATGCTTCGCATTCGGAGGTAACCAGCCGTTTAGCGATACGTGTCCGAAGTTAGAAGACATGACTGATGGGACGTTTCATCTTATCCGCCATCCTGATTACAACGTGCGAAGCAAGGAACTGAGGTTCATCTATCGTTTCCTATCATTTCAGCAGACCTACTCTCTGGGAAAGGAGGGGAGTATCTGTATTACGGGTAAAACCGGGGATAATGAGCACCCTGATTTCTGGTGGGGCAAACGAAGCAAAGACATGACTACGTGGGATCAGAGTCGAAGGGGGGAACATCTCGTACTAAGGCCCGAACAGAGTGCTCATCACCGGGCCCGACAAGACAACACCCCCCGAACTCGGTACGAGCCCCATGAGAAATGGTTGCACACGCCTAACAGAGGGTCGTGATATCCACACCCTAACGCATATCACGGCAGGGATCTCGCACTATGTCGGTAGCATATCAGTAATTGATGTACAAGGAGAATTTTTACCTTTTTTAGAATTGTACTAAGGGTAAAACTCCCTTACCATATAAAGGGAGAAGTTTCTGATTCAATACACACACTGTAACACGCATATCAAGGCAATACAAACTCATTTTTCTGCTTTCTAGCTATTGAAAAATTCTTATTTTAATCATAGTTCTTCTTACATATCTGGCTTCGAACCAAGAATCTAACAAACGGCAGAACTATCCCTAAGCTTAAATCTGAGTCCTGGCTCAATATCACAACTGGTTTGGTTGTTTATTTTTATCCTTAATTCATGTATTTAACATCCTTAATTACTTGTATTGAATCGATCCACATATCCTAAAAATTGCATATAAATTTAATTATAATTCGTTTCAAGGGTAAACAGAGTGAACATTTTTCTGAAAGTTCTTCTTGTATCTCATGTTCTATCACCTAACAAGTTATTCAAAATTATATTGGAAATAACCTCCACAATTTAGTTGGTTGGATTTTAGTCCCTAATAGTTGTTAAAATCAAATAATTTAATTAAAAAAATGAGATAAATGAGATCAGTAGTTATCACGTCAAGTATATATTTAGGTAATGACTCGTGGTTTCACTTCATTCAAGTATTTTGCGCAATGACAAAAATAAAATATTTCTCTTACGGTATGTTAATAATTTAAAAGAGGTAAGAAAAATAACAGTAAGTCGATTCAAATCCAATAAATTTGATCTTCATTAGTCTTACTTACAGAGGCTGATTAATTACCTTTAAAGGTGAGGCCCCATTTAAAGGAGACAATACAAGATATTTGATAATAGTCAAACTCAAAGTGATTGGCAGCTGAACCGGTATATAAAGACATGAATAAAGTACAAGTTACAATTCAATGTGTATTGACATAAGTAATTATTTCCACCACATAACTTTCATAACCAGATATAATTAATTATAAATTATATAAGCATCCTGTTTCAATCAAAAGTGAGTAATGAACATGAAGATTTATACAATTTGTTAGATATTGTGATGAAAATAATATGAGTTTGAGTTCTGTAACGGTGTAAAAATATATTTATACAATCAAGTTAGCATAAAATAATTACAGATAAATCCTATAATAAATAATATTGTTGATAATTTGATATCAATGATAACTAAAATATTATAATTAGTTAAACTATAGGGATAATTTTAAAATATGTACACTGACAATATTTATATCCTAAATCCAGGCTTTGGAGAGGAAAATTGATAAACCGAAGGCTACACTCAACATAGGTGATCTTCATCTTTCCCAGTTGGCAAATGAAAACGACACGAGAAGAATATTTGTGTTTGTTGTCATAGTATCTCTGGGAAGAGGATTAGCTAAATTGAAATCTTAGCTATTTGTGAACTTTATCCAATTGAATCGAGCAAAAACATCTCAGGTATGGACATCTAGCACAACTTCTTCAATAATTGAGTGATTTACAAAAATGACCATGGAATTAGGTGGTCTTGAACTTTTAACCCTGCTTGTCCCGTGACCAAACTTCAAGTTTAACAAATTTCGTCACATGAGCATAAAAATTGGCATTTGACCTTGAAGGTGTGCCCATTTGGCAAGCAGAGTCAAAACTTCTATTTTTGAGTCAAAACTACAAGGTCATTTATTACCAAGGGTATTAGATATAATTTTCTCGTAATAATTCATCTCTTGGACTGGGTTTTCTCCTATAACATCAATTATATTGAAAAATACATATTTTTAGCTGCTCTAAAAATTAATAGCCGACATATATATATATATATATATATATATATATATATAGGGTACTAAAATGTACACAATAGAAGCATAGGGGGTCTTTGAGTTACTTCAAAATCAGTTAAAGTAGTTAGTTGGGTTAGTTGACAGCTAGCTATGTAATTGTCAGTTAGTTAGTGCTCATAGACACTATAAGACATAGTATTGAACGACCCTTTCTCTTAGGCAATATAGATTGAATTTCTCTTCTTCCACATTACTCTGTCTCTCTTCGTTAGCTAGAATCTAACATGGTATCAGAGCGGGCATCGCAAGGATTGTAATTTCAATCGATTTCCTGCAAAATTCAAGTTTTCCGGCAAAGTTCAAAGCTAAGGAATTCTTCGATTTCGAGCTTAATTTCTAGCAGCCATGGCAGATAATGAAGTCACTTCACTAGATCATAATCATCCATTATTTTTGCAAGCTTCAGAAGCTCCAGGGTTCGTCTTAATTTCGGTTAAGCTCACAGGTCCAGAAAACTATGCACTGTGGAGCAGGCGATGAAATTGGCACTCCGGGAAAAGAGCAAGCTTGGATTTGTGGATGGATCTTGTGTAAAAAGCATATATAGAGGCAAATTAGCAGAGCAATGTGAGAAATGCAACGGAATTGTTCTCTCGTGGATTGGTAGTACTGTTTCAAATGAATTGTTGCCTAGTATCGTGTATGCATCAAATGCAAAAAAGGTGTGGGCTGTTTTTCAAGAGAGATTTGATAGGTCAAATCTAACGAGAATCTATCATCTTTGGACTGTTATCGCGACCTTGAGACAAGGAACTGACTCGGTTACTAGTTGCTATTCTAAGATGAAGGACTTATTGGATGAATTAGATGTAATAGCGCCTCTAGCCTCATGTGATTGTGAAGAATCCAGGCCTTCTGTAGAACTTTTGAAGAACATACGTTTATTTCAGTTTCTCATGGGACTGAACGAAATCTATGGTAATATTCGAAGTAATGTTTTAGCTAAAAGACCTGTGAACACTGTGAATGAAGCCTACGCAATAGTCATACAAGAAGAAAGCCAAAGAATCCTGGGGCACATTAAAGGATCCAATCATAATGAAGGCAGGAAAGGGTCATGAGTTTAGACTTAAGAGGCCAGGATTGGTCTGTGATTATTGTGGTTATAAAGGACTCCAGAAAATTATTACAAGATAGTGGGGTATCCACCATATTTCAAAAGTAAGAAAAGGGGTCAAAATACAGGAGGCACGACCTATGTGAACAATGCAACCACCAGTGAGGAAAAGCAGGAACCTATGCTGCCAACACAAGAAAGTTTCTTTACTGAGGATCAATATAAACAGTTGGTGAATTTGTTGCACAAAACTACCGCAAATGATTGTTCCATAAACCCTGCAGGTAATATCACTTTAATGACAAATATAGCTACTAATGATCATGTTTAGATAGAGGACTCAGGTGCAAATCACCATGTGACACATTGCAAGAGTGTTTTAAATAATCTTAAAAGGGCATATCATACAACAGATGGAGAATAGTTACCTTCAGGCTATAAGGCATACATAATACATACGGGAGGTGCAGTAGTCTTAGGGGATAAAACTATTGAAGGAGTTCTATATGTGCCAGATTTTAAATTCAACCTATTATCAATATCAAAACTCACTAGATAGTTATGTTGCTTAGTTGGCTTTTACCCTGATTTCTGTATATTTTATGGGCTCTACAATGGCAAAGTGATGGGGATGGTAGAGAAAATAATGAATTGTACCTGATAAAAGAGAATTTACCAATAACAGCAACAAGTTTTCTGAAGGAAAATGGAGAAACAAGACTGTGGCATTGAAGACTAGGCCATGCATCAGCAAAATCTATGCAGCATATTTCAGAGTTGAAGAATAAGATACATGCTAGAGTGCAGGACAATTGTGAAGTGTGCCCTTTAGCCAGGTAAAGTCGATAACAGTTTCCTATTAGTAGCAGCAGATTAAGTAGTTGTTTTCAGCTTGTACACATGGATGTTTGGGAACCTCACAGGTACCTACATATGACAGGAAGCTTTATTTTGTTACAAAAGTAGATGACTATAGCAGATTTACTTGGGTATGCTTAATACAATCTAAATGTGAAGTATTAGTTTAAAAAAGAACTTCCTTGCAATGATAAACACTCAGTTTGAAACCACTGTGAAGGTTGTTAGATTAGATAATGGTACTGAGTTCTTCAACTCTCAATACAATACCTTGTTTGCTTCTCTTGGGATCATACACCAGAGTAGTTGTCCGTACACCCCACAAAAAAATGGGGTGGTTGAACGAAATCATAGGCATATATTGGAGGTTGCAAGAAACTTAAAATTTCAAAGCTCAGCACCTAGGAGGTTCTGGGGTGATTATGTAAGAACTGCAGTATACTAGATAAACAAATTTCCCACTAACGTATTGCAAGGTAGATCACCTTATGAGTTATTGTATGAAAAGCCAGCCAAAATAGATCACTTGAGGGTGTTTGGTTGCTTATGTTATGCAAGTAACCTATCTAAAGGTGACAAATTCACAGCCAGGGCTATAAAGGTTGCTTTTATTGGATACTCAGAAACACAAAAGGGTTATAGGCTGTATGATCTAGAGAATAGGAGTATATTTGTTAGTAGAGATGTGGTGTTCAAAGAGGAGATTTTTCCTTTTGAAAGAACTAAAGATTCAGATGGTTTAGAGGATCTATTCACTTCTCAACATTTCATTTAAGGCAGGAGATGTGCAAGAACCACATGCAACTGTGATACCAACTACACCCCAGGACATGCGGTTGCCAATTAATGACAATACTGCTACAGAAGTGGAGAATACCAGTGATGAAACAGTCATAGACCATGCAGTATCTGGTGGAGAACATGAGACTGCAGCCCCAATAATTGAAAATTATATTTCTAAACAAGCAGCTGAGACAGCAGAAGTTCAGGAACCACTCTTGGATACAACAGAAGAAGCAAGTGCAACGGAGATGCACCCACAACCAGCATCTGCAGAAGTAGAGACTAGGAAATGTAGTCAACAAGGAAAACCCTCCATTTGGCTTAAGGACTACATCACCACTGTTAAGACACACACTAATAATGCTTATTCCACGTCTAATGACATCTCCTATGATCACCTATCACTTGCATATCAGTTATATCTCAGTTTTTTTCGGTCTTAATTGAGCCACAATCTTTTAATGAAGCTGCACATGATCCAAGGTAGATAGAAGCTATGGACCAAGAGATTAAAGCACTTAAAGAAAATCACACCTGTGAGGTGGTAGATTTGGCAGAAGGGAAGAAACCAATTGGTTCTAAGTTGGTGTATAAAATAATATATAAGTCAAATGGAGAGGTTGAGAGATTTAAGGCACGACTGGTAGCAAAAAGATACAATCAACAAGAAGGGTTGGACTATCATGAGACATTCTCACCAGTTGCTAAAATAGTAACGGTGAGAACTGTCCTTAGCATAGCAGCCTCAAAGGGGTGGATCCTCTACCAAATGGATGTCAACAATACATTCCAACAAGATGACCTGTATGAGGAAGTATACATGGTCTTGCTATAGGGTTTCCAAGCCAGGGGGAGAATAAAGCTTGTAGATTATTGAAATCACTCTATGGCTTGAAACAGGCTTCAAGACAATGGAACATTAAGCTCACAGATGCATTAGTAGGAGCAGTATATCAACATAGTGCATATGATCACTCTTTATTCACTAAGCAGACAGCACAAGACATTGTTATTATCTTAGTGTATATTGATGATCTCTTTATCACTGGTAGCAATATGTCCCCTGCGGAAGAGGCCAAGAGTACATTACACAACAAATTTAAAGTCAAGGATTTGGGGGAACTCAGATATTTCTGAGGCGTAGAAGTGAAAAGATCAGATAAGGGGATGCTGTTAAACCAAAGAAAATATGCACTAGAGTTGATTTCTACAACAGGATTAGCTGCAGCAAAACCTGCTTCTACTCCTATTGAGCTAAATCAGAAACTAACTACCACAGAGTATGACAAATATGTAGGACACAATGGAGATGAAGAATTGCAGGATATAGCAAGTTACCTGAGGCTAGTATGTAAGTTGCTCTATTTGACCATCACACGAACTGACATTTACTTTGTTGTGCAAGTGTTAAGTTAGTTCATGCAACATCCTAAACAGTCTCACTTAGATGCTGCACATAGAGTAGTCAGATATATCAAAGGCTCACCTGGACTAGGTATCTTTCTCAAAAAGGGTCATATCTCTCATCTCTCTGCCTTCTGTGATTCTGATTGGGCAGCATGCCCAAATACACATAAGTCGATCACTGGATATGTTATAAAATTAGGGGATTTTTTATTATCTTAGAAGTCCAAGAAGTAGCAGACAATGAGTCGTAGCTCAGCTGAAGCTGAATATACATGTCTTGCAGCAGTACCAGCTGAGATTACTTGGCTAGTTGGATTATTGAAAAAATTGAATGTTGCAGTGCATCAACCAATTGACCTTTATTATGATAGTAAAGTTGCTCTCCAAATCGTAGCAAATCTTATTTTTCATGAGAGAACAAAACACATCGAGATAGATTGTCATTTTGTGCGGGAGAAAATAAAAAATGTACTGCTCGTACCTCATCATATTTCAACAAAGCTTTAGTTGATTGATCTTATGACAAAAGGACTTGGTGTTGCTCAGCACTCTTTCCTTCTTTCCAAGCTAGGAGCGGTTAATGCTTTCCACTCTCCAGCTTGAGTGGGAGTCTTGGGATATAGGGTACTAAAATGTACACAATAGAAGTATAGAGAGGCGGGAAAGCCAGATCGGACTGACCGGTTGGAACGATTACGAAAGTTTCCGACAGTTAGACCATTTGAGAGCCTTGCAAGACTTTCGAGAGTTAATGACGGGAGAAAAGGAAAATGATTGAAGGGGGTCTTTGAGTTAGTTCAAAATTAGTTAAAGTAGTTAGTTGGGTTAATTGACAGCTGGCTATGTGTTGTCAGTTAGTTAGTGCTCATAGACACTATTAGACATTGTATTGAATGACCCTCTCTCTTAGACAATACAGATTGAATTTCTCTTCTTCCTTGTTACTCTGTTTCTCTTCGTTAGCTAGAATCTAACATACATACATACATACATACATATACACACTTTTTAGCTAGTGAATTCAATTAAATTCGATCAACCGACTAATTTTATACTTTGCTTAATTATATTTAAGGCCCAATTGAGCACTTCTTCCCAACGCCCAGCCCGTACCTAACCGAATGGTTTAGCTTTGCGGTTTGTAAATTTGGGTGAATAGATGGGCTAAATTCTAGGTAAATGAGTTCATGAACTAATCAAATCTTCAAGCATTTGTTGTCCAATTAATTTATCTTAAAAAATGTAGTGCAAAATTTAAGCGACGTTCCTCTAAGTTTGTTTTTGCAATACTTATCTCTCTTCTGATTTGAGTGGTCTCCTCCGTAAATACTACACTTGCCCAAAAAGGTGTCGTCTTCTGGTATTTTTGTGTGGCTACTGTTGCAAAGCATGCTTCATCCTATCACTTTTTAGCTGGAAATGGAGTTTCCTAGAGAAAAAAAGTTAAATAGTTTGATTAATTAATTTTTCATCAGAACTACAATCTGTTGAATCTTGAATCTGATCGACGAGGACAAGCTGGAAGTTTAAGAGTGCGAGGTCGTAGAAGTTGTAGAACGGGAGATTGAAGAAAATATTTGTATTTATAATTGTTGTTTTTAATCCCCCCCCTCCCCCCCAGAAAGTAGATTACAAATATTAATCAAAATGACATGTTGTATGAACTAAAATAAACCCCAACAGATTCAAAAATCCAACACATATTCAGAGTAAAAGAAGATAATTAAAAAAAAAAAAAAAAGAACAGAAAAGGAGAAGAAAATCGCAAAAACTTAGCAGAAGGAGAAATAGAGAAAGATGAAGAGCGAGAATTGCCAGAAAATGAGAAATAGAGAGTTTTGAGAGATTTGGGCAAGACAAAATGACAAATATTTACTGTACCCGATATTTATAACAAATTAATAAATTAACTATAGCAATGTAAAATTTAAGTGAAAATCCATATTATCTAGCTATTGTTAATTACTCCCGAATAATAAAGTGTGTATAAAAAAAATATGTATTTTGCATTCATTAATTTGATGCAAACTTTTAATGTAAAATAAAAAATAGCGTCATAAATCAATTAATGGGTCGAGTATAATAGTAACAAGTTTTCAACGATACACGATTAGTAACTTTTTCAACTACAAATCCGTTGAAAATCTTTTAACTAAATATATATTCTTATTTATTTTCATTCATTCACAGCACAATCCGTCAAACATTAGCACCTTGGGCCAATGTTTTTCAAAAATATTTTGGTGATTGGGCCGTCGAGAACCTTAATATTAGCTTAAGAAGGAATATATATATTTGAGAAATATTTATTTTTAGCCGTTTCAATAAATAATAACTGACAAAAGGTATATTTTTTATATATATGCATTATTCACACACACACACACATATATATATATACATACATATATATACATACACACACATATATATATACATACATATACATACATTCATACATACATATATATATATAAATAAAGTATTTTTTAGCTAGCGAATGCAATTAATTTCAATCGACCGATCAATTCAATAATCCGTCGAAATACCAACGGGTTTACCGTCGTCGGAAATTTCAATGGTGTTTCTTGACAGTCTAATAGTGATAATCGGAGTGTATATATATATATATATATATATATATATATATATATATATATATATATATATATATTAGTTTAAGAAGGAGTATATATATTTGAGAAATATTTATTTTTAACCGTTTCAATAAATAATAACTGACAAAAGGTATATTTTTTATATATATGCATTATTCACACACACACACACACATGTATTTTTTAGCTAGCGAATGCAATTAATTTCAATCTATATATATATATATATAAAAATAATTAAGGTATCAAATCTTTCAACATTCTTACTTGATAAAATTTTTGATAATCATTTTTGAAAAAGAATAAAATATATACCTAAAAATCATTAACTAGTTTCTATATATTTATGTACTCTAAGTCCAAAGTTTATTCAAATAGATTTCGTAAATATAAATAAATACAATATTTAATAACCTAACTACGAGTTTCTACTCTGTTTTTTTTTATATAAGGCGATCATTCCGTTAAATATTTCCTCCTAAAACCATAACTTTTATGGACGTCGCTTCTTCTTCTCCTCCTCCTCCTCCTCCTCGCAATTGCCCTAGCACGAGAACTCGTGATCGTCATTTGAAGGTTAATGGAAAGGATCGACGAGTTCGACTTCCTACATCATGTGCTCAACGTGTTTTTTCGCTAACGGAGAAACTTGGTCATAAGACGGTTGGCTGCACGATTGAATGGCTCTTAATGCAGGCTGAGTCCTCCATTAATGCTATTCTTGCCAAGAAAACATCGGCATTGCCATCACCGCAACGTCTTCCTCCTGTTATTGAGAGTTCAATTCCTACGTCGACTCATCGAAACAGAAGCGTGCTTCCTCCTTTTGTTTTTTGCCATGGATTGGAATTAGGCGATATGGAGTTCTCTAGAGAAGAAGTTGAACGATTCGCTTCAATTACTACTTCATCAGAGTCGGTTGGATCTTCATTGGTCTCGCAACATATGAATGCATCAAATGAGAAAAAATGTTGAAGTGTTAAGTGCGAAAAGAAGTTATACAATAGGAGGTCGAAGGAAAATAAGTGTTGGTGAGGAAAAAAAGAATGCTATGTTTGTATAATTTCATTGACAAATTATGAATAAAACATTATAAATTTATGGCTAGTCTTTTTCTAAAACCTCTTTTTGCTTCTATTAGGTTTTACGCTGTGTTGGCAAAGAAGGGAATGGATCTATTTTGCTCTATTTTATTATAATTCCAAACTTCATGTTTTTTTTATCTCTTTAAACCTTGGAAGATCCTTCTTTTACTTTTCATATTTCGGAAGGATTTCGATTTTCAATTGCTGTGTATTGGTTATTTTTGTCCCGTACGAGCACATGTATGCAACATGAAATAATAGATATTATTGAAATGTGTGATGAGTCGGTATCGAGGTACTAAATAACTTCATCGAAAAAGAGTTTTTGGGAGTCATCAGCCTATTATTCCTAGCGTGCCTTTGATTTGTTGAGCGAGAGCCCTTTTACACGGGACTCTCGGATCACTATGGCCGACTTTTGTATTTGTTTAACCAGTTGGTCTCACAATCAGGCAAGTTTATTTTAGCTTGAGCCTACATACGCATACCTTCATTACTTTTTAGTAGGCATCCACTCTAAATAAACTATCTATCTCACAGTGCCCCGCCTTCCCCGAATGATCGATGAGGCGGTTAGGCATGTCGACTCTGACGAACTCTACTATTCTAAAGCATTCATACAAGTCAATATCCTGAATCAAACATATTTCTAAATAATTACTAAGTCACAATGCTAATGTTTATAATTCTTTAGTTTTTATATTATTTTCTTTTTACAAATTATAATAATGTCGTCGCACATTGGGGAGGAGAAAGAACGAACTAAAGTGGCAGAACCGATGGGTAATATTTATAGCAAATAATTGTCAACAAGCTTTAATTACTTAATTTGGGTAAGAAAGAAATAATTTAAATTTTGAGTGAATGAGTTTCCAAATCTTAAATTCAAAAGGTGATGAGTTGTAAAATAAGTATGAAAAGCTTTTCCACATATTGTGTTGACCAACACAACATTGTTACCAATTCATCCATATAGCTTGTAAAGGATGGAAACCATTAAATAAGTTTACTGTTATTGGTAAAACAATAATCTGTTTGAAATTGCATACAGGTGGAATGTTGAAAGCTTGGTAAAGATATATGGTAAGTTGCTGAACAATCTGATAAATATAATTCCTATAGAAATGGACAAACATTAATTTATCTGCCCATTATGTATACACTATAATGTAGTGGAGTACTATATTTAAGAGAAAACGGGACCAAGCAAAACCTTTTTTTCTTTCTGAAATTCTTTTTACAACAAACTACATGTTTGGTATGGTAGAAATATTTTCTAATTAAATTTTTTTCCCGAAAATAGGTTATTTTTTTCATTATTTGGTTGTAAAAAAATATTTTTCCACAGAAATGAGGAAAATGACTTCCCTTAGTATTGATGGAAGTTATTTTGTTTCACAACTATCTCAACTTAACTTCATATATCTTCTCCAATCAATTATTTTTAACTTTTAATACTCAAAATTTTATCTGAATACTATCCGATTTATAAACATTATTATCAATTGTTAATAAATATTCTTTTCAGAAAATATTTTTACTCTCAAATCAAACATCGAAACTTTTTTCAAAAAGTAAGTCTTTTCTGGAAAAAGTTTTTGCCAAATTCGTCTCGTCATACAAAATACAAAATGACTGCTATATACAAATCGTAACTAAAGGAAATGAAATTAATTAAGACAGAGGAGTATGCTAGCTAGTACTTTCCGGACAGACAGAAAAATAAGAGAAATAGAAACAACAAATAGGTCTCTTCTGTTTGTTGGAAAAACAAAAATAAATTAAATAAACAAAGACGGGAACTAGTATCCAAAATGGAAACCCGTTTGGATTGGTTTAAAAATAGTGATTCTTTAGCAGAAATAGTTTTTAAGCCAAAAAGTAATAAGTTGGAATCACCCAGCTTATTGTTTTGACTTGTTTTAAGTAGTTTTTAACTTATTTTAAGCTTTTTAACTTTGTCAAACACTAAAAGGAAAATTAAAAAGAGCTGAAAAGTTAATTCAACCAGCTTAAAAGCCAATCCAAACACTCAATCACTATGTAAAGCTAATTCCACGCTTCAACTTACTTGAGATTAGGTATATATTTCAACCCGCGTCGTCCCGCTTGTGTTAGCTTTCATTTAGGATTTTCCTGGGGAAAAAATTACTTTTAGCCCGCAGAAAAATTATCTATTTTCGATAGTCACAAAAGTATATAAAAATTATATTATTTTTTGTATAAAATTATATATTTTTCAATTATTATTTCGAATGCGGCTGTACCGTATATTTTTCCATTTTCCTCTCTAATTCCCGTAGGGAAGGCCTGAACTCACAGAGCACCCTCGTAACGAGAGGCCCAAGGTCAAAAAGCGGCCTTCCTAATAACTTGAGGCCCAAAATTCTGAATATTAAATACTCAATCAACAAGACACATATAAAATGCTATGGGGTGCATAGTTAGCAGTGGCGTAGCCATATAGTTGAACACCCTTTATTTGAAAATTATATTGACTATATAGAAAATTATACTATGTATACAAGTAAAAAAAACTCTTTTTATAAATATAGATTAAATTTTGAATACTTTTTCTAAAATTTCTGACTTTGCCACTCAAAGATAGTCGACGGTTAAAATTTCTAATGACTTCAAAAATTTCAAGGTAATTGCCAAATGATAACTTGAAAATCAGATGAACCTTCATTCTCGTTTTGTTCACGTTTCCCTCTATTGATTCCTCACCTTGTGCTTTTTCCTGTTTGGCTGTCCTCAGACTCTCGTTATCCAACGTACTGGTACGCCTTCCCTCGTCTCTTCTTTTTCTTTTGATATGCATTATTCCTAGACGACTATTTCCCCTTGGTGTTTTTTTTCTTTTCTCCATCACTACTTAAATTTAACAACAAAAAAAAAACATATAACATAAAAAATATTGTGATTATAACTTATAGTGAAAACCCTGTTTTAGCCCATTGAATTTAATTTTCTTAAGCATGCATAAACTGTATATCTTCAACATAATATGTTCTGTATGCCAACGCGGCTACGCCATAATCACATCCGTACATGACGATTCCACTCTCCAGTCTCCAGTCTCCAGTCTCCACTCTCTTCCCGTACAACTACCCCTTGTTGTTTTTCACACTAGCTAGCCCCCTTATAAAATCACTAGTACTAGACTTGGGTTTTCTTCTCTGTTTCCAAATTGATTCTCAAGAGGAGTAATTTTGGGCACAATGGGTAAGGTAAGATAAGAAATTTGCTCTCCACTATTCCACCGTTCTCGATTATTTCTCACATTATGCCTTTAACGATTGACTGATAATGATGTTATTGACTTTTTGTGGTTGTGAGTTTGCAGAATAAAAACAAGCAGAATGAAGGAGAGATGAAGAACGACGAGCAGCAGAAGAAGGAAGGAGAAAAGACTGAAGGAAAGATGAAGAGCGAAGAGCAGCAGAAGAAGGAAGGAGGCAGTTTAACCGTGGTTTTAAAAGTTGATTTTCACTGCGATGGTTGCACCCTTAAGATTATCAAAGCCGTTCGAAGTTTTGAAGGTATAATGCATGATTATTCCTTTAAATTTCTCTAATATTCTTCGTTTTTTTTTTGTTTCCCCTGTTTTATAAATTGTACTGTCTGTTTTTCTTCTTCCTCATCGTTATATCTTGCTCTGTTTTTGCCGTCAACTTGGATTTCAGACATATTGATTGTTGTGAGTTGTGAATCTGATTTGCTTCTTCGATTTTCCGCTCTGTGTTTGCTTTTGTTTCCTCGCCTCTGAATATTAGTATTCATTTATTCTTAATATCCTGGTTTCTTACGAGTAAAATTAAAGGGGTGGAGAAGGTGACTTGTGATGCCGAAACCAACAAGGTGACGGTAATCGGGAAAGTAGACCCACTGAAGCTAAAAGAGAAGGTGGAGCGGAAGACGAACAAGGCAGTTCAGCTTGTCTCTCCGTTACCTAAGGATTGCAAGAAAGAGAAAGTCCCTGGAAAAAATGGTTGCTGTAATGGAGGAGAAGATAAGAAGCAGAAACCCAAAGAGAAAGAGGTATTGGCTACTCACACACTGCATATTCACTGCTCAGTGATTCTGTACCTGTCGGTTTGCGTCGTTTTCATTCTGTTGCATGCTGCTTCTTTTCCCATCTGTTTTCTCTTTAATTTGTCTTGTTATGCATTTGGCGCAATTTAGCATTTCATGGTACGACTCGCTGTCATACTTCAAACTTACGTGCGCTTACAGCGCATTTTAGTCAAACATGGCAAATGGTGGTTTTCCGATATTGAATACACTGGGAATATGGTACAGCTTAATGGCTATTTGTCAATAGCGTTCTTCATTTCTGAGAAACTTGAATAAGTAGTACTTAATTAATTATTTATCCATTGTAGCCTCCGGTTACCACTGCGGTACTGAAGGTACACCTACACTGTGAAGGATGTGTCCAAAAGATACAGAAAGCTATCACTAAAAACAAAGGTGAGACTAATATTTTTCTTCTTGTTCCCTCTATTTTAACAGTAGCTGAATCTCCTCAATGTTGTTAACGGAATGTTCTATAAATTGCAGGTTACAAGGAGATGAAAATGGACATGGAAAAGGACTTGGTAACAGTGACAGGTTCAATGGATATGAAGGAATTGGTGGAGGAACTGAAGAAGCAGCTGAGAAAAGATGTTGTAATTGTGCCGCTGAAGAAGGAAGGGGGAGAGAAGAAAGACGGCGGCGGCGGGAATGGAAAAGGGAAGGATGGGCGAGGTGGCGACAACAACAAGGGGGGGCAGATGGATAATAATGGAATGCAGGTTCACTATGGGTATCCGTACATGGACATGTACTCTGCAATTCAGGCTTCTGAGATTTTCAGTGATGAAAATGCTAATGCTTGCAGTATTATGTGAGACAGTATTTGCTAGTGTCTTTTTGGTAGAAAAGGATGAGAATTGTAAATAAACAATAGTTATCCAATTTTATACTTATGTCAGTCATTAGGCTATTGGAAGCTAACTATTGTTGAATTGGCTTGCTTAACTTTGAACAATATCATTACCTTTCTGTTAGTAAAACTTTTGGTTGAATATTAGCTAGTGTCATTGAGGCTATTTGAAGACACGCTCCTTTAACTTGCATATGGAGTTGGTGCAAGTAGTACTTGATTTATACTGTTTTAATTAAAATGGTTATCACTGTCGTCTTCTTATGGTTTGTATTTATTCATCAAATGTTTGTGTTATTCTGCACACAAAAATAGAGATGTTAATATCAAGAGACTGCAACATTTGTGGGCGTCATTATTGGCATTTGGCAGCACCTAATGTTGAGTTCCTGCAATGAAAAAAAAGCTGAGCAACCATTTTCACAAGAAATACCCACGAATCACGTACGATACAGAAAATAAAACAAATTGCTTCTGCGTAGACCAATGCAGGGGATACGGACTCAGCTTCCACTTTCCTTAGTCCTTTCTTTCTTATGCATTCTTTCCAATGGTCCTCCTCTCCACTCTAGGAATTTATCTGTTATTTTCTCTTATCCAAAATCAACTTCCTATTTTAAAAGTATACAAACAATCTGTTTACCGTCTAAATTTTAAACTCTGATATTCTATTTTCGTATCATATTAACTTTCAACTAGTTTTCCGCTATTAATTACTGTGTACAATATATAATCCAAATAATTCTTTTCGTCCCAAAAAGAATAATGCAAATATCTAAGGATGAGGTTAGTTTTATCCTTCCTTTGTATCAAAAGACTGTTAAAAATCCATACAATGCTTCTATAAAAAGACTTAAGTCAGATAATGGTAATCTCCCAGAAACTGCTGCAGGGGTATTTGAAAAAGCAAGGTATTGAGTCTCAAATGACATGCCCATACACCCCACAGCAAAATCTTTCCTTCGCTTGGGACTCACTAGCACACTCCTTGCTGCTTTCGTGCCTGATGGCTTCTGATGAACCAATGATAGAGATCCTTCCTTAACAGCTACTGTTCAATCCGTCCCTGAGAGTGAGAGGAGTCGTAGGAATTCACATTGCCTTTTACGGCTTGGAATTCCTATTGTATAGAATAAATGTATTGGGCAATATCTTTCTTTTCTTGAATTCAAAAATTCTCCGCCTTTTCTCAACTTGATACCTACTTTAGAACCATCCTTTTCTAAGTACGACAAAGCTTCCTTGTAAACTAAGGTTAATTTATAACACGATGATTCATCTGTTTTTCTGAATTCGTACATTAATTTCTTCAGTTTTAATTATGACTTGCATACTCCAATGATTATATCAAATCCTCGTTTAAAGAAAAAATATATTTTTAAAATTTATTACTGTGCGCCGCCTGGTATATTTCAAACATTAGGACGCAATCTGATTCGGCCCTACTCTTACACCAGCGGAAGGACAAAATCCTGAACCGAAGTGTCCTTTAGTAATCTTTAATATTTTACTATTTTGTTACTCATTTAAGTAATTTTTTTAATATTTTGAGTGGTGATATTTAAAACCTTTTCTAACGAGGGAGGGTATACATCTATCGGATTGGTTCAGTTTTTATTAAATCAAACCAAACTAACTATATCGGTTTGGATTTGTTCGATTTTGTCAGATTTTTCGGACTTTTCGGTCTTTTTGTTATATGAATAATATGTCAATATTACTTTGTTAAATCTTTTATAAGTAAATAATATTTAATAAAAATTAAAAAAATTGACAAATATATGATCTATTAAAATATTCTTATGCGAGAATTTTCTTAGTAACACATGATAGTTATTTTTTTTTAGTTGTCTGACATTAATTTTCGTTGATGTACACTTTCAAAGTTAATTGAATTTAATAATTAAAAATAAAAATCAATATGATACCTAAATAATGATATGTACTGTTTAATTTTCAACTATCGAAATACCACTTCAAATTCAAAAAATATATAAGAATCTAATAGATCTTAACATATGAATATGGAAAAAAGAAAGAGATTAACGCATTTCAATAATACTTGATAAGAAAGTGATTATACATTACATTATTTAAAGTTAATAAATAGAGCACTTCATATTTTATTAAATATTACATCTCATAAAAGAATCCCAAATATTTCTAGATATTTTTTAAAGAAGATTTTATATAAAATCATAAACGTATATATAAAAATTATATATTTATATGTCAGTTTGGTTTAAATTTTTTTATTCAATACTAAACCAAATCAAACCAAACTTTATCAAATTTTTTAATTAATTTGATTTGATTTTTTTGGTTTGGTGTGATTTCCGATTTGATCTGTACACCATACTAATAAGTGTTGCAGAGGTCTACTCTTCCTTTTCCGTCAAAGTCCTAGTCTCCTAGAGGTGTTAGTTCTCTAGTATATTGGTTTTTGCATCTTTGTCTCACTAAGTATTTTCAGTCGACATATTTTAGAAAAACATGCATTCTTGTATCGCTGAAATTCCAATTTACTTAATTAACTGATTTAAGAGATTGAAAATGAGAGAGTGAATCTAGATACAGCGAGAACAATCTAATTATTTTTCTTATGTACATCGGTAAGAGAAATCAAGTCTATGAATTACTAGTGGAGAAATGACCCAACAAACTGTTGGTTTACTTAATATTCACGAACGAACTTATTTCATTTCGGAATTACGATAGTGAGTTGGAATGAATATATCCGAGCAACAACAATGTGATTCTATTACACGGGTTAAAAATTTAGATAGAAAATAACACTATTATTGTTGCGAAGAAATATATCTGTTATATACGTAAAAGTAAATTACTCAAATCAACAATAATTACAATAAATTCATTATGAAGGTAAAAATGTTATTTCTGATAAATCTTCGGCTCAAGAAAACTAAATTACTCAAATTGTTTAAGTTTATAATTTTTACTCTTCCCTTTATTTGCTTAAAAAAAGTTACGTTTCTATATTTAATAAATTTTAGATTTTAATACTCTTATTTATTTTTAGTGACAAATTTTATAGAATAATATAACATATTTAAAATTATAAGATTCAATAAATAATTTTAATATATTATGCACATATTTAGTTAAAGATAAAAGTTTTATTAAACTTTTAAATTTCATATGTGTTTACTCGTAAAACGGTACAATTGAATTTATTACGTGGTTAGTAGATAAGCGAATTAATTTGATTCAAAATATGATAAAGAGATAAAATAAATACTAAGATTAGTAATTAAAATTGAAGAAGATGACAAGCCTTGCTCCGAATGTAATGTCTCGAAGAGCAGGAATGAGAATAACGATAAAATGTAAGTAAAGTTGTTAAATTAAGGGCAAAATAAAAAGATGAAGCTTTAGTATCTAAAAAGTATCTCGCGTCCTTACAATGGCTGCTAAACCTGATATTTATAATTTTAGTTAGGGAAACAAGATTCTAGTATCAAGCTCCTCTTAAATGATAATAAAAGAGCCATTGATGTGCATGTAACGGCAGGCTATGAATGCAAATATTTTCTGTAACGGCCGCTCATTTAATATTAGAGAATATTCCCTTATTGAATGTTATCCGATGGCAAATACTTGAATCTCCCGTTGACTATGCTCCCTTCGAAATGATGTCATTTGCATTTGTTGTATCCGGTATTGGTCGTTACTTGACTTGACTTTTGCCTATCTTCTGTTCCATATGTCATGTTTGTTTACCCGTAAAATGGTATAGTTAAATTTGTTATGTGGTTTATAGACAAGCAAACTGATTTGATCCAAAAATGATAAAAAGACAAGATAAAAATAAGGCTTAGCACTAGAAATTGAAGAAGATGACAAGCTTGACTCTAAGCGCAATGTCTCCGAGGACTAAAAAGAAAGTAATGACAAAGAGCAAATAAAGTTATTTAATTAAAAGCGAGAGTAAAATATAGCATATGTTTCTCCAAGAATTTTGTGTCTCACAATAGCTGCTGAGTCTGCAATTTATAGTTATACCTAGGGAAATAAGATCCTAAGATCAAGCCCCACTTAAATGACAATAAAGGAGTCATTGATGAATATGTAACGGCAGGCCATGAATGCAAATATACTCTGTAACGGTTGCTCATTAGCGTTAGAGAATATTCTCTCATTGAATGCTATCCAATGGCAAATACTCGATCTGTTCCCCTTGGTCATGCTCCCTTCGAAATTTACTCGATGTCGATTGCAGTTGTTGTATCCGATACTAGTTGTTACTTGACTCACCTTTTACCTGTCTTCGGTTCCACGTGTCATACTATCATTCGACCATTTATTATAAACCAATTTTACCCCATACAAATAGTTTCCCTGCTCTCCAGTGAAATATCTTTGTACTTCTTCTTCTTTGCACTCTTCTGCTTAGAAAATTTTTCATCTTCTCTGACTTTCTCAGCAAAAGCTTTTCTAACCCTTTGTTACCATGGCTTCTTTCACTACCTTTTTCGGAAACTCTGGTCTCCTTTCCGGTGGAGGCCCAACAAGAAACAAGGACAAAGAAACCGATGTCGATTCTGAACCTCCCACTGTGACCACCTTCATACCCAAACACCTCAGTACTGTTAATGACTTCCAAGAGAAGGCTCCTTCTGCGTCTTCATGGACTTGTGTTGTTAGTAAGTATGCCTCCTCCATTCGTCCCTCTAGTATCCTACTGTGAATGAGGACTGCAGCTGTCATAATCTTGACATCCTCGCTCCGGATTTGATAGAACGGGTTACCTTCACCAAGGAGGGTTTTACGTATGTTTATATGTATCCCGTTACCTTGGGTCCCTTTTCTCTGGGTTCGAACGCAGGGCTCGACCCCATAGTTTTGAAGTTTTACCACCGGTACCAGATCTGCTTAGCACAAGTAGGCTCTTCTATATGGTGAACGGTGGCTTGCCTTCGCCAACTGCACATGGAGACTGGGAAACCCTAACCCTTGCACACATGATGAATCTCTACTCCCCCAAATTTTTTTGTGAGGGAGTAATTAACTTCAGCAAACGTGGCCACCACGCTCTTCTCACCGGTGTGGATGATGACAATGATCGTGGGTGGATGGAGTAGTTTGTCATCATCTCTACCTAGGACATCATCTCGTCTACAGCTCCGTCTTTTCCTGAATCGTGGAATCGCTTTCGTAAGTTTACGATTTATTCATTTCCTTCCTTCGTGAAAAGATTATTTTCCGTTATGGTTGGCCTCTTTGTTACTTTTATTCCAGCTATCCGGTGGGAACCACCACGAGTTCAAATCCTGGACCAGTGGGTTCAGAAGATTCTGAAAATCACAACACCAGAATCCCGCTAGTGGAAGGAAATGGCCCTCAAATATGGGTGGAAGGCCAAGAACCATAGTAAACCGAGTCCTTCTTCCTTTTATCCTTGTATGAACATAGGTAACTTTGCTAACTCCATTTATTGCTTGATTCAGGACTTCCGCAGGGCTCTGTCACCTGCCCCAAGGTCGACGTTTTAGCTGACTCCAAGGAGGCCATGAGGGTGCTACAAATTGCCCATTGCTCGAAGCAGTGCCCAGGGATCTGCTTCCGGTAAAGGTGCTTCCTCTCGGATTTCCCAGCCAGAGAACAAGCAACCAAAAAGGCAACGTTCTTCCTTGGCTGGGACTCAAAGCAAGAAAATAAAGAAGACAACGACCGAACCGGCCATAATGGTTGTTGTAGATGATAGGGAAGCCAGTGATGAAGTGGCTCCCCTTCAAAGGAGAAAAATATCATCATCAGCTCAACCGGATGCTCAGCCGGGAGAGCTTCAAAACAGGATCGCAGAAGATATCCAGGCACTCTAGGGCGAGATGGATCTATTAGATAACGTTGATTCTCGCTTTTCTGCCCTTGTTGCTATCTCCGGTCTAAGGAGTTTGGACCTTGGGCCTCTTCTGATTTCGACCACTAAGCAAGCAACAATCAGCGATGCCCTTGCCGCAGCTACTTCTCATCTTTCCACACCAACAACTTCATCGACACCACCCGCTCCTTTGCTGCCACCACCAACCGCATCTCCTCTACTGGCAATAGATGACTGAGAAAGAGGTTCTTCTCCTCCCCGGTCTCCCGACCACGGGAATTTGGGGCATAATTACTCAACCCCTTCCCTAGATCCTCGAGGGAGGAGAAATGCCACTCTTTCGGTTTCGAAAGGGTATCATCGTTTGTCCAAGCCAGTGGAGCTTGCAAATTATCTGAAGGCTTGGCTTCGGAGAAAGATTGGAAGAAAATACACTCCCTTTCCTATGAGTGCTTGATAAACAACGCCATGCACAGCACAACGCAGGTATCGAACTAGTTTATTTGTATCTTCTTTTATATTACTTTTTGTAATGGCAATTCTAACCTTAATATTCTTTTTTCCAGGCGAACTTTCTTGCTTTCGAAGGCCTACAAAGGTTGATTCTTGACAATCAAGGACTCTCTTTCGAGCAGGATCAACTTTTGGCCGAGAGGAACCAGCTTGTTATGCGCCTCCCGGTGTTGGAGGCAAAAGCTGCTGAGGCGAGTGAGCTTAAAGCCCGGTTGCAGCAAAATGAAAAAGATAAGACGGCCCACAACCAAGAAGCTACTCAATTACATGAACAAATTCAAGAGGCTAAGGCTAAGTGGGCCGAGCTCCACAATACTATGCTTGCTGTTGCTAAGCGCGAGTGTGCCTTCGAGGAACAAATGAACAATTTGAAGGCAGCCTTAAGCTCCAAGATCGAGGAGGTCAATGCTGCAGAGAAGAAGAGGGCCCGACTGGAGGAGAGGTTAAAGAGGACTATGGACCAAAAGAGGCCAAATTGGTCATTGCTAATATAGATGATTGCATTGCCCAGGCTTGAGAACTGAGCTGTCTGCTCGTGAACGCCTTCCCGCTCAGCCAGCTACAACTGACTCCTCGAGTACTGGTTTCGAGTACTCGGGAACCGAAGGGGAGATTGAAGAATATGAGGATGAAGGCCGAGAACCAGTAGGTGATCCACCTTCCTCCACCGGGGGAACACAAATCCCTCTCTTCCTTCGGGCTTCGGCGACAATAATGCTTAGTTTCTTTTTTCTATTCTTTTCTTTTTATTTTTGTCCTTCTGTGCTTTGTAATTATACCAAATTTTTCATCGAGTTTGGCATCTTGATAAATAAAGGATTTTTTGCTTTAGTGTTGTGCAAAATATATTCCCTTTGCATTGTATTGATTAAAGCTTCGGGTATATCTTCATACAATAGCTTTTGATTTCGGAACATAAATTCTTTCTGAACCAACCCTTTACTATGAGGGTTTCATAAGAAAGGGTCCTCTTATGTTTATGGGGCTCTTGAAGAGGATGTCTCCTATTCATTCAGGCACTAGCATTTGAAGTTTTTGTTAACTTTCAAATGATAGAATCAACTCATCATTTAGACAAGAAATAAGATAAAAATAAAAGAACTTTATTTTATTCCTTCTATCTTTAAAATACACGAGTGTTCATTTGCTAAAGTAAAAAACTGCCAATACAAGTGGCTAACTTATACAATTTATTCTTATGGGACTGGTCATGCAGTCCCCGGCCCTGATGAGACATTATTGTTCTTGATTCTAGCAGTCCCCGATTTTCGTGGCATTTATTGTTGCCTTATTTCTACGGGGCTGGTCCTGCAGTCCCTGACTCTGATGAGACATTATTGTTCTTGATTCTAGCAGTCCCCGATTTTTGTGGCATTATTGTTGCCGTATCTTATACTATTCCCCCCAGTGTTCGAATGTGAAATATGCGAATTGAATACTGCAAAGTCTTGCTTCATTGGTGGAAACAACTTGTGAATGGTTAAATAGTCTTTGGTTCGATGGCAAGCTTTGCTTTCCATTAGCGATTTGACATCGAGCCAAAGATTATTCTTACCGATGACGCTCCATGCCTTGTCATTTAATGGTCTTATTCTTACCGATGACGCTCCTTTCGTAGTATGGTTTCCGCTGCTGCCTCATTAAAAACCTTGCCAGAAAAACTCGATTGGAACAAAAACTAGTCGAAGGAAAAAAGAATGCAGCACATACTTTCATTGTTGATAGGATCTGTCAGCAATAGTACCTTTTAAAGTGAGTCACGTTCCAACTACTGGGCAACTTGACCCCATCTTGATTCTCCAATTCGTATGATCCCTTATAACACCTGAAATCCGGCAAGGACCTTCCTATGTTCGACCTAGCTTTCCAGCGTTGACTTCCTGAGTTCTCTGAGTTGCCTTTGTCAAAACCAAGTCTCCTACTTTGAAGTAGCGGAGGTTGGCCCTCCGATTATAATATCTTTTCATCCTTTTCTTTTGGGCCATCATCCTCACGTATGCCAAGTCCCTGTGGTCGTCTAGCAAGTCCAGCCTCACCAACAATGCTTCATTGTTTGTTTCCTCGTAATGATCGAGAAAACCTTAAAGTTGGTTCCCCTACTTCCACCGGTATCAGAGCTTCCACACCATATATGAGAGAGAAATGCATTTCTCCTCGACTTCGTTGTTATCTTGTACGCCCATAGTCCACCCGGTAGCTCTTTGGGCCATTTGGCTTTAACAGCTTCTAGCTTCTTTTTAAGGTTCTGGATAATCATCATATTTGTTGATTCCGCTTGTCCGTTAGCACTCGGATAGTACGGAGAAGATGTAATCATCTTGATTTCCAAATCTTCCAAAAAGTTTTTGACATTTGAGCCTATGAACTGCGGCTCGTTGTCACAAGCAATTTCCTACGGTATTCCGAATTGGCAGATTATGTGGTCCCATATAAAGTCCATTACTTCGCGCTCACCGATCTTTTAGTAAGGACCTACTTCAACCCATTTAGTGAAGTAATCAGTTAAAACTAAAAGAAATCTTACCTTTTCGGGGCCCGGCGGTAGAGGACCGACTATGTCCATTCCCCATTTCATGAATGGCCCTAGGGATAACACTGAATGCAAGTTCTGCCGGTTGGTGCACTAATTGCGCATGGCGTTGACATTTATCGCATTTCTGAATGAATTCCTTTGCGTCCTACTTCATTTGGGGCCAATAGTAACATGCCCTAACCAGCTTTAAAACTAACAAATCTGCACCGAAATTGTTCTCGCAAATCCCTTCGGGACTTCTCTCATCACGTAGTCCACCTACGAGGCTCCCAAACATCTGGCCAATGGTCCTAGGTATGATCTTCTATATAATTTCCCATCGACGAGGCAGTAGCGGGTTGCTTTGGTTCGTAATGCCCTCATGCCTTTGGGTTTTCGTATAATTTGCCATGCCGAAGTTATTTGACGAACTCATTCCTCCAATCCCATACTAAGTTGGTGGAATTGACCTTACAGTAACCATCCACATCCAATACCGAGTGCAGAAGTTGGGCTACTGTACCGAGTCAAATCCTTTCATCTTCGTAGATTACCACAAATTAGCCAATGCGTCTGCTTCTATATTTTCTTCTCTCGAAATGTGTATGATCGACCATTCCTTGAATCGTGCAAGAAATGCTTGAACCTTATTCACATATTGCTACATGCGTTCTTTCTTTGTGTCATAAATCATGTACACTTAGTTTACTACCAGCTAGGAATCACATTTGATCTCGATGAACCCGGAGCCAAGTCCCTGGGCCAGTGCAAGTCCTGCAACCGACGCCTCATACTCGACTTTATTGTTGGTTAACAGAACAATCTTAATGGCCTCTCTCAGGGTTTCTCCCAAGGGTGTGACTAAAACTACCCTGAGGCCGGACCCCTTTCCATTGGAAGCTCCATCAGTAAACAAGATCCAAACGCCCGATGTTGTTTTCGACACCAACACTGCTTGCCTAGCAGCCAAGGGCATTAATCTAGGACCTAAATGGGACACAAAGTTAGCCCAAACTTGTGACTTGATCGCAGTCTTGGGATTGTACTCAATGTTGAACTCACTAATTTCAATTGCCCATTTAGCCAATAGGCCTGACAACTCAGGCTTGTGAAGGACATTCCTTAAGGGAAAGGTTGTCACAACAGATATCGGGTGGAACTGAAAATAAGACCTAAGCTTTTGAGAGACTACTACAAGAGCTAAGGCCAATTTTTTGAGGTACAGATAGCGAGTCTCCGCTCCCGATAATATTTTGCTAACATAACCGGAAATTGTGTACCTTCTTCTTCTCGGACCAAAACAGCAGTTACCACTACTTCCAAGACCGCTGGATATATCAACAATTGTTCGCCTTCCCCCGGGTTTGATAGTAACGGGGACTAGATAGGTACCTTTTTAAATCCTTCAGTGCCTGCTAGCATTCAGAAGTCCACTCGAAATAATTCTTCTTTTTCGGAAGTGAGAAGAAGTGATGATATTTTCTTGAGGATCTTGAGAAGAACCTACTTAAAGTGGCCAACCTTCCGATTGACCTCTGTACCTCATTTACACTCGTTAGTTGGTCCGAGAAGTCTTTGGTATCTTTGATTTTATCGGGATTTACCTCGATCCCTCTTTGCGTGACCAAGAACCTCAAGAACTTACCGAAACCAACCTCGAACGCACATTTTTCTGGGTTAAGTTTCATGTTTTATTTCCTCAGAATGTCAAAGGTCTCTTGGAGGTGCTTCAAATGATCTCATGCATTCAAAACTTGAGTAATATGTCATCGATATATACTTATATTGTTTTTCCTATTTTTTTCTCAAACATTTTGTTACTAGCCTTTAATAAGTGGCTCCGGCATTCTTAAGCCCAATTGACATCACATTGTAACAGTATGTGCCAAAATTTATTATGAAAGAAGTTTTTTCCTGGTCCTCCGGGTTCATCTTGATTTGATTGTACCTGGAGTTAGCATCAAGGAAACCCATTAACTCGTGCCTGGCCATAACATCAATCATTTGATCAATATTTGGCAATGAGAACGAGTCTTTAGAGCACGCCTTATTTAAATCCTTATAATCTATGCGCATTCTAAACTTGTTATTCTTCTTCAGAACTAAAACTACATTAGCTAACCATTCTGGATATGTTACCTCCAGGATTGAACCGATTTCGAGTAGTCGAGTTACATCTTCTTTAACAAACATGTTTCTGACCTCGGCTATTGGGCTTTTCTTTTGCCTTACTGGTGGGAAGTTCAGATCCAGGCTTAGCTTGTGCACGACCACCTCTAATGGGATAACTATCATATCCGAGTGCGACTATGCAAAACATTCGACATTAGGTTTAAGGAAATTTATAAATCCTGACATTAGCTCGGGATTTATTCCTGTCCCCAAATGGAACTTCCTTTCCAGAAATTGCTCGAAAAAAGCCACCTGCTCAAGTTCTTATGCGGTTGACTTAGTTGCATCTGTCTCCTCCGATACCTGAAAGTATCTCGGAACCTGATAGGACTCCGATGACTCCTCACTCTTATTGTCTTTATTCGGAGAAGGGGAAGGCACCGACTTCAGTAATTATTATTTGTTGGACTCCTTTCCCTTGCTGCTGACAACAGTTACCGCGTTCATCTCTCTTGCCGCCAGTTGGTCTCCTCTTATCTATTTGATCCCTTCCAGGGTTGGGAATTTTAGTAGTTAATGATATATTGAGGGCACAACCTTCATCTCGTGCATCTACGCCCTTCCGAGGATTACATTTTAGCTCATCTCGCCATCTACCACTTCGAATAAGGTTGTCTTGGTTACTCCTTCGGCGTTCGTGGGCAACAAAATTTCTTCTCGGATTGTTACACTTGTCAAGTTGAATCCAGGCAATAGTTTTACTACCGGAATGGTGCTTCCGATCAGTTTTGCTTGTTCCAATACTCTCCATTGAATGATGCTGGTTGAGCTTCCCGTGTCAACCAAAACACGCTTAATTTTGAAATATAAAACATTAAGAGAGATTACCAGGGCGTCATTATGTGGAAGAAGTGGTCCGTTAGTGTCTTCTTCCATGAAGGTGATATCTTCTTCTCCGACTTTACGGAGTCTCTTGTTGTGAGTCACCGATATCTTCATTTTCTTGGCCGCTGAGCAGGTTACACCGTTGATTTTATTCCCTCCGAAAATCATGTTGATAGTCAACCGAGGAGATTCTTCTACCGCCTTTGAAGGCTCTGCATTGTTACGGCTTCGGCGTAGTTGTTTTTGGCTCGATCACTTTAAAATTCCCTGAGATGGCCATTCTTCAACAGTGTCGCCACCTCTTTTCGTAAATGACGGCAGTCCCCAATTCTATGACTGTGAGTCCCGTGATATTCACACTACAAGTTAGGATCCCACTAGCTGGGATCGGATCTGATTAGCTTTGGGAATTGTGCTTCTTTGATATTCCTCCGATGATGCCAACTCCACTAAGCTGATGTTGAAGTTATAATCTGATAACCTAGGATATGTGGAGTCCCCGGCCCCTGGTACCTGTTTTTCTTGTAACGACCTGCTATTCCGGCCACGATCGGCTCTTCTATGGGGGTCGAACCTATCCGAGGATCGAAACCCTTTGTTGCTACGTCCTCAGCTCTTTCATATGGAAGTAAACGACTTTTAAAAGACTGCCGATCCGTATCGAAATTGCTTTTAAAATTCTCTTGGTTTTTGTCTTAGTCCCGTCCCTTGGTTGATGTCGGGAACCCGAGTTGATCATTTTCTATTCTTATTTTTGACTCGTAATGGTTATGGACATCTGCCCATGTGGTTGCTTGGAATTCGAGTAGGCTTTCTTTCAACTTTTGGGAGGCGTCGGAGCTCCGTGCATTCAAACCCTTTGTGAACGCCTCCACTGCCCACGTTGTGCGTGATGTTGACATCATTAGGTTCTATTGCTGATTTCTTGCTAAGGAAAAATCAAACATGTTAGTAATAAACATAAGGATTAAATGAATTACACAACTGTCTATTCCCCACGGTGGGCGCCAAACTATTTACTCGTAAAACGATACAATTAAATTTGTTAAGTGGTTTATAGACAATCGAATTGATTTGATCCAAAAATGAGAAAGAGACAAGATAAAAATAAGACTTAACAATAGAAATTGAAGAAGATGATAAGTCTGGCTCCGAGTGCAATGCCTCCGAGGACAAAAATGAAAGCAATGATAAAGAGCAAGTAAAGTTGTTTAATTGAAAGCGAGAGTAAAATATAGCATATGTTTTTCCAAGAATTTCGTGTCTTACAATGGCTATTGAGCTTACGATTTATAGCTATATCTAGGGAAACAAGATTCTAGCATCAAGCTCCACTCAAATGATAGTAAAGGAATTAATGAATATGTAACGACACAACATTCTCTGTAATGGTTGCTCATTAATGTTAGAGAATGTTCTCTCATTGAACGCTATCCGATGACAAATACTCGATCTATTTCTGTTCCCGTTGATCATAATCCCTTCGGAATTTACCCGATGTCAATTGTGGCTGTCGTATTCGGTATTGGTTGTTACTTGACTCGCCTTTTACCTGTCTTTGATTCCACGTATCATACTATCATCTGACCATTTATTATAAATCAATTTTACCCCATACAATATTATCATTCGACAATTTATTATAAATCAATTTTATCTCATACAATATCTAATTTGAGACGCATAAGATGAATCCGAGCGAAAACTATATTGCTTTCTTAAGGCAATATCTTATATTGCTATTGTAGTTAAATTTTAGTTTTGAATCATTTGAGCTAATTTTTCGATGAGAAGCGACTATTTGTTTTAGCTGACCACCTCCTAGGTGGAAGACGACACGAGCCAGTTTAAAAACGGACATTTTTTTAACAAGTGCTATAAAATCAAGTAATCAAGTGTGACACGTTCCTAGTCACATTACGCAACTTAAATAAAAAAAGTCGCAACTCTCAAAGTATCACCGCTCCAAAATTATCCTGGACCTCAACACAAAAACGACACGTGTACCGTCTTCTTCCCACACTCCTTATAAATATTCCTCCACCATCTCCCAACTCCTCAGAAACCCTCATCATCGGAATCTCCTCTTTCTCCGACCAATAATCACAGAAGAAGGCAGCCATCTGATTATTTTAAACACTAGATCTTCATATTGACATCTACGATTTCAAGGTAGTTTTTCCGATTTGAATTACACATATTATTGGAAGTGTTCCTGTATCTTTTTAAGTTTTCTGATTCTTAGTGGTGTTTTTTTTTCTTCTGAAAATGGATAGATGGTTTCGGATGCGAGTAAGAAGAGAGAGGCGCAGAAGAAGGCAGCCGCAGCTGCCAAGAGAAGTGGGAAGTCTAAGGCCGCGGCGATGAAAGCGGCGGCGGCTGCCACAGCTTCTCCAGCGGAGAGCAACAGTGTCGATGATTTAACGAATGGTGTAGGGGAAATTCAGTTATCTGATCGGACTTGTACCGGTGTTTTGTGTTCACATCCACTTTCCAGAGATATTCGGGTTAGTTTCTTTTGATCTATTTATTTATTTATTTCTGGAATTAAGGTCCTGAATTCGTAGCCGTAATTTTGAGTTTTCTCTCTTCGATTTGTTACTCTGTGAAAACCGGAAAATCTTAGTTTGATTAATTAATTAATTATTTATGCCTTTTGTTTGTAGTGGTGGCAGTGTTGTCATACGGGAAAAGCTCATAATGGCAGAAAATATAACTATAACATAGACACTTATATGGTTTAGGAATTGAAAGTAATCCAAAATAATAGAAGTTGGGAACTGAAAATACATGAAGTAGAAACATTTCAATCAATTTCTGAAAATAAGATGCTATCTTTCTCTCTATCCAAGTTGTTTGGTCCTACTACTATCTTACTTGGCGAGTCAAAATGTTTTTTTCTTTCACTTCAAGGTTTCAAAAAAATAATAATCATTTAAAATAGAAATAACTTTAATTTGTCGTACTTTTGTATGGTTTCAATATATTGAAATTATTTTAAAAGAATAAGAAATGAATGTAAAAATTCACACCCAAAAATAGATGGGTTGGTTCTTTTTTGGATGGAGGGAGTAGGTTTAATTATTTTTTAATTTTAGATTTAGTTACTAGTTTTCTTATACAAGATTTCTAGTTTTTTCCTTGATCAATAACATACATAATGGTTGCTTAACAATTAACATATCATTTGCCAGTTCTATATTCTCTAATGCCAGCGAACAGAGTATATGACCGTTAAGCGCTGCCAAGCGCTGTAGTTTGTTGTTGGTTGAGAGGAACCCTAAGAGGACGTTAAGATTGTTGCAAGAGGGAGTTAAAATTGTTCATACATCCTTCTTTTAGTAAGGAAAAGAGGAAATGTGTTGTTTTGGATAAATGTTACTTGAATATCAATTAAAAATAAGACTTTGATTCTGCCTTTAAATGTAGGTGTGCGCTTGCTCCTTTCTTTCTAATTTCAATTTGGTTTCTGTTGCTTCTGCTTTTTCTGACTCCTAATTGATAGCTTCAAATCAACACTTACATTTTGAGAAATTGTCATATTAGTGCCAATCAGAAATTATCTTTAATATTTGAGCAATAAATCCAAAAAGAGTTTTTGAAAAAAAAAATGAAGTGCAAGACTGGCAAAATACCCAAAACTCTTGAACTACCAAACTGAATTATGAACGCACCAATGCCTGGTCTTGATGTTTTTGCAATACGTTTTTTTAATGCTTGATGAATGAAACTCTTGGTTCTACTCAGCAAGAGGACTGAAAGATTTAGTGATTGGTGTGGCTTTGTTGCAAAAATGAGAAATTAATATCAATTGAAGAACAGTATATTTGCTCAATGATGCTCTCTGGTTTTGTTTGTACGGAGTTTGTATCCATTTCTGTTAATCCTGACAACTTGCCCTGCATAGACCTTATGATATCTTGTGACAGAGACATCTTTTTTATTTTTTATTTCATGGGTTTGTTTCCTGTCATTGTTCGTCACTGCAAGCTTGTGAGGTTTATGAGGCTTTGATTGTTTGATAAGTTTGTTTCCTTGAATCCCTTTGCATTCGAACAGTCACTTTACTTGGGTGTTATTGCAGAGTGTGATATTCCAAATCTTGGTACATCAATCAGTCAATAGCTGAAGCTATCCCATATTTACTTAGAATGGTCTTGATTGGTGAAGTTGCATATAGCTGCCATTACTCATGAACAAGAAGCATACATATTTATGCTTTTGGACTAACTATGACTAAGAAAAAAGATTATTACCTACAGGGAGTTCTCACTTTCATGCAATGACCTAAAGTTTTTATTTATTCTGGTACTCTTCGTTTGCAGATAGAATCTTTATCACTTACTTTCCATGGGCATGATCTAATAGTTGATTCTGAACTGGAGCTCAACTATGGAAGGTACGGTTTGTCATCTCTTTGTATGGCTGTTTCTTAGTGTAGCTGATAGTCAAATTCTATGATCTTAATTTCACAGACGTTATGGTTTGCTTGGGCTTAATGGCTGTGGAAAGTCTACACTTCTTGCCTCTATAGGATGTCGTGAACTTCCCATCCCAGATCATATGGATATCTTTCATCTAACACGTGAGATTGAAGCGTCTGACATGTCCTCACTTCAAGCTGTTATTAGTTGCGATGAAGAGAGGTTGAGATTGGAGAAAGAAGTTGAAGTCCTGGCTGCACAGGTACTGTGCCATGAGTAATAAGTTACATTCCATTCCATCGGCTTGATCTTCTTTTTTTGGGCGAATGTGATGATTTGTTTTGTGTCTATCTTTAGGATGATGGTGGCGGAGAGCAGCTTGAACGAATCTATGAGCGTTTGGAAGCTTTGGATGCATCAACCGCTGAGAAGCGTGCAGCTGAGATCTTGTTTGGTCTTGGATTTACCAAGCAAATGCAAGAAAAGAAAACACGAGATTTTTCTGGTGGGTGGAGGATGAGGATTGCTCTTGCTCGAGCCCTGTTTATGAATCCGACCATTTTGTTGCTTGATGAACCCACCAATCATCTTGGTAATCTTCTGGTGCATTTTTATTGCGACATGATTTGAGTATCTGGACATAGTTATTTTTTCACTGTCCTTCCAGGGTTGGGGTAAGGCTGTGTACATCTTACCCTCCCCAGACCCCACTTGTGGGAAATTACTGGGCTTGTTGTTGTTGTTGTTGTAAGAATACATGCAATGAAAACTGATATTGCAGATTCTAATATGGGACCTTAAATGTGTTATTTCGCACTCTTGTTACAGCATTTTTCCTGGTGTCTTTTTGTTTCCCTCTGCTAAGTAGTTACATGAAGTTCCCTCTTAACTGAAAGGAAATACAGGGATGCTATAGTATCTTGTCATCTTTTCGCACGTGGATCTAATGAAGGTCTGCTAGATTCTTCATTCACCTATTTTTAGATATCACATGCTTATGGTCTTTTTCTCCTGAATGCAGACCTAGAGGCTTGCGTGTGGTTAGAAGAAACCCTGAAGAAGTTTGACCGCATTCTGGTTGTTGTTTCACACTCACAAGATTTTCTAAATGGTGTGTGTACTAACATCATCCATATGCAAAATAAGAAGTTGAAGCTCTATACGGGTAATTATGATCAATATGTCCAAACCCGTGAGGAGCTGGAAGAGAATCAGATGAAACAGTACAGATGGGAGCAGGAGCAGATTGCTTCAATGAAGGAGTACATTGCTCGTTTTGGACACGGATCAGCAAAACTAGCCCGTCAAGCACAAAGCAAAGAGAAAACACTGGCTAAGATGGAGCGTGGAGGGCTTACAGAGAAGGTGGTGAAGGACAAGGTCCTGGTCTTCCGGTTTCCTGATGTTGGCAAACTTCCGCCTCCTGTTCTGCAGTTTGTGGAAGTGACATTTGGCTACACCCCTGATAATCTCATTTACAAGAGCCTTGATTTTGGTGTAGACCTTGATTCAAGGGTAGCACTGGTGGGACCTAACGGAGCTGGAAAGAGCACGCTGCTTAAGCTGATGACAGGGGATTTAGTTCCCCTTGATGGCATGGTTAGGCGGCATAATCACCTGCGGATTGCACAGTTCCACCAGCATTTGGCTGAGAAGCTTGACATGGAAATGTCTGCTCTCCAATATATGATAAAAGAGTATCCTGGAAATGAGGAGGAGAAGATGAGAGCAGCAATTGGGAGGTTTGGTCTAACTGGTAAAGCTCAAGTTATGCCTATGAAGAACTTGTCAGATGGTCAACGAAGCAGGGTAATATTCGGGTGGTTAGCTTTTAGGCAACCTCACATGCTGCTATTGGATGAGCCGACCAACCATCTTGATATTGAGACTATTGACTCACTTGCCGAGGCTTTGAATGAATGGGATGGTGGCATGGTTCTTGTTAGTCATGATTTCAGGCTCATAAACCAGGTTGCCCACGAGATATGGGTATGTGAAAATCAAACTGTGACACGGTGGGAGGGTGACATTATGGACTTCAAGCTACATTTGAAGTCGAGGGCCGGATTAGGCGATTAAAGCAGACATTCTAAAGTCTTGGGTATTACTAGCAAGTGAAAATATGGCTGCTTCTCCTGGCTAATAGTGTAGTCCGAGGAGAAATTGGTCAACATCAGCAGCAGGCCATCAGCAGTTAGCGACGTTAGTGACACCATGCCAGCTGAATACCTTAGAGAGGAAGCAATCATGTTCGTATGACTGGACTGGCTGATGTTAGCTTGGTGCGATATTTTTGTTGTCCAAATCATTCTGGCCTTTCTCCAATATCACAAGTCATGAACCGAGAGGAGAAATAGCAGCCAAATTGATGCCTTACAATAAACATCACCTTGTCTTGTTATCTATGCTATATCATAGCTATATTGTACTTCAGTTTTTGGGACTTTACTACTATTATGATTTATGAATTTACCTTTTTATTTAAGTGCAGTTTATATGTTTGCCAGATATGTCTTCAAGATATGCTTCATCTTAGTTTTTAGTAGCCTGCTGAATAGGAACTCCATTTTTGTATTATTTACGCTTTAGGTAATATCGCACTCGCTGCTGGAGCTCTACGTCCGCCACAATCGAAGCTGTTATATCGACCTAGGTCAAACATTACTGGTAATTACATCTTCTAATGATGAATTTAGAATATTGAAACTAACAAAATTTCTTTGTTTTGCGTGAGAAGCACTCATGTAGCTTTCATTGCAAAATGACAAGCTAAAACTTCGTTTTCTGATTAAGATTGTAAATATTACGCTGGAAAAACTAACTTCAACCATGGGCCTTAGCTCTAAGAAGAAAAGAAAAAAATTCTAAGGAGAACTAATAAAATAATTTTTTTACATTATTAGTGTAGTTTAATATGTGATATATGACGGACTTTTATTTTCTTTACTAAGTTACCAATTGATTATTACCAGAAGAATTTACTTGTAATACCTTATACAATTTTGAAAAGATCACAATAAAATAAAATGTATTTGAAATCTTTAAAATAATAATAGTATCATAAAATAGGAGAGTACCAAATAACGAGACAAGACAGGAGTTCAATAAAAGAAGAGATGCGATAGAGTTTGAGTTCACAATTGACATTTTACGTGCTATGCTTTGTTATTGAACAAGGGTAAATATATCAGACAATCTTTTAACCTTGACCTCAATTTTAATTTAGATATTTTAACTTTAGCTCCGGTCTATTAAGCACCTAAAGTTGTCAAATCCATAACTATTGAACCCTATAATGCTAAGATGACAAGTTGTGTGTTTTCTACTCGAAGTTGAGCGTTTACAGAAAATGTTTTTGTAAGAAAATATGAAGCTCTGTAAAAAGAAAAAAAGACCATTATTTTATTTGTTCTCCTTTTCATTCTTTTTTTTCCAAATAGCCATACTTTTGGTTTTTCTCGACTGACCATCAATTACGCAATTGCAAACAATGTCAAGTCATCAATAAGTGGGAGCTAAAAGTTAGAATGAAAATGAAGTCAAATATAAGGGCCGTAGTCGTAGGAGCAATTACTCTTGTAAGAAAAGTAAAGGAATGGGGTTGTCAACAACCAGAAACATAAGTGGAAGTCTGCCACATTAATTAAAGTTAAATGAGAAGGAGGATTATTTCAGTTTTCAATCAAACGTTTCTCATTCACATTCCTCTGATCCTCTCCATAAAAGCAACTCAATAGCTTTTGGAGAATGGGCCTAACTTTGCCTACCATCACAATAATTGAAAATTTGGGCATATATACATGAAGGGGATTGGTGGAGAAACCGATATTTATATAAAAGAGAAAAGCATAGGGGAGATAATTCTTGTCAACGTATCTCAATTGCTCTGCATATAAATTTCCCAATTTATATGAATCCATTCTTGTTCAAATTAATGTCATGAGAATAGATTTGTCTATTTTCACAAACAAGAAAAAAACCTATGGCTGGACTTTTAAAAACAAAAATGATAAACTACAAAATACTCCCTCCGTTCATTTTTACTTGTCCACTATGAATTTTGCACACCTCTTAGGAAATAATAAATAAACTGCATATTTTATCATGATACCCATATTAATTGATGCATATTTTTAATGGATTTGAGAAAATGATTTGAAATGAATACTTAATACTGTGGGTATAACAGGAAAAAGAAATTATTTTCTCTTGTATGCTAAAAGTGACAAGTAAAACTGAGAATTTATTTTTAAAATACTAGACAAGTAAAAGTGAACGAATGAAGTATGAGACAAAATGCAACTTTAATTTTTCACATTTAGAATATTATGGCTGGATTTAATTCTAAGGTGTTTCATGTCCAAACACAAGTTGATCAACTTCCAAATATTCTTTTAAAATCTAACTTCAAATAATGTTTTTTCCAGATATCAACTAAGTCATGTCTAAACACCTAAGCTTCTTGTGCATCGGCCTTAAAACTTCAAATTCTATAATCTTTTGACATAATTAATTTTCCATCATCTAATATTGGAAGTATATTCATTGTTCAAATATTTTTACTTCCACACTATTTGTTGACTTGTACCTGTACGTTTCTTAACTTCTCGTACTTGTACCGATTTGTACGCTAATTATACCCCTTTTTCTTTTGAATTATATATGAACATTAATATTATACATAGGTCACTTGTTATTAATGTATTAGTGTTTCATACATTAACAGCTATTGTATTGAATTTTTTTGCTTCTAGCTTTTAACAAGTTTTCTTCATAGAATAGTACTTCATTAATCTTAGTGATTTCAAATTTGTTAATTAAGCAGTTTATTCAATATTCACTAATGATGTTTAGTTCACAATTCTACAATATGCACTAGTTAATAGTCAATAGCCTGTTTGGTCAAACTGCAAAAATCAACTTATTTTGATAAGTATTTTTTCTCAAAAGTGCTTTTTTCAAAAGTACTTTTGGTGAAAAGCAGTTTGTGTTTGGCTAATTAATTTGAAAAGCACTTAGGAGCAACAATTAGTGTTTGACCAAGCTTTTAAAAACAGCTTCTAAGTGTATTTTTCTCAAAAGTGTTGTTCAAAAAACTGCTTCTGGAGAGAAGCTACTTGTTTTGCTTTTCCAAAACTGCTTCTGCTTCTACTCAAAAGCACCTTTTTCTTCTTCCAAAAGCTTGGCCAAACACTTCAACTTTGAAAAAAGTTAGGATTGGAGAAGCTTGGCCAAACATACTAATCTCTAACCCTTTTTAAGGGGGTATGCTTTTTCCCTGTATATGGTCTTCCTCAAACAAGCTTATATAGTACTTAACAAATGCACCCAAAAAAGAAAATTTTACCTCCTATAGCAAAGTTATACATCCTATTTATTATAAACCAAAGTTAATCTAAAATATTAATTTCTATAGCTACCTTTTATATTTTATAGCAAAATAAGTATTTATGGTATACACTACTATTGAGACATGAATTACGCTATTTATGTTTTTTCTCTCTCTTACATTCAGTTAACACATGATTCTCTCTCAAAATCTCAACAAAATCTTTCTTCTCTCTCTCTCTCTCTCTCTCTTCCTTCTCTTTTTCTTCGAGCAAAATACCTCCGCTTCTAATCATGAATTCTCTGGTCGAATCCTCTAGGGTTACTGCAATTGAAAATACTTCTAAACTGTTGGAAGAAAGAGGGGGAAAGACAAACCTTTTCTTCAAAATCAAATTCATCCATAACTAGGAGGAGCTCATCGCTCTGAGGCTGGGGTCACTGCGCTGGGAGCCAAAACGATGTTGGAATAATCCGAGTAGAGCATAGGTACTGTAACATGAACGACGAATACTATAACATATTTTACACGGGAGAAGATTTGAGGGCCGGTTTATGTTTGTCTCCATTTTTAGTTTTTATACAATGTATATAGTATTTTGCTTTGCCGGAAAATGCCATCTCCGGCAAATTTTCTTCTCTTCTTTGCTATTTAGTCACATACAATGATACAAATACATTGTATTATGTACAAATTCACTCAAATATATTATATTTTTGTGTAAACACATTATTTTTTCGCTTGTATTTATGTATTTCGAAGGTCTGTATTTTTTTAATACAGTCGAATATCACTGTGTTTTGTGATTTTTGTTGTTTGAATATAGTCGAATTAAATAGGGTAAATTGAATACAATGTATAATAAGGAATATCTGTGAATTGAATAAATGTATACTGTCGAATTGAATAGAACGGTACAAACTCTATTTTCTTTATTTTTTATTGTTTGAATACAACTGAATTTAATATAGTGAAATGGAATACAATTCAATATTGCGCTTTCCGTTATTAAACACCCGTAATTACTTTTTCTTAGGCGGATTACCTAAATGTATTTATAAATACAGTCGCGTGAATACATGGAATATATAATTAAACATCTGTAATCCCTATTTTTTACCTCACTGTATTTATAAATATAGTCACGCGAATACGTGGAATACAACACAGTAGCAGTAAAAAAAATTTAGAATTAATTTTGTTGAGTTAAATTAGGAGTGATACACGCAAATTGATCCTCTTTCCGTTATTAAACGACTGAATTCTCCTATTTTTTAGGCGATTTTTGCTACTATACAGTAGCGCGAATACAGTTGTGCACTGCTGGACCCCCCTGTTTTTAGGCGATTTCTGCTACTGTATTCATGAATACAGTAATACAGTAGCGCGAATACAACAAATACTGTCGCGTAACAACTGAATAGTAGCTATAGGAAGTAATTATATATATATGGTAGCTATAGGTAGTTAATAGACACTAAACAATAGTGATTTCTGAAAATTCCTCCCAGAAAATGGAAGATAAAAATGATAGAGTCAAAATATCAAAATTTAAAAAAAAGAAGAAAAAAAACAAGAGGGATACCAAAAGGAAAGGATTCAGAATAAGTTTAAAACTGTTAATTTCCTTGTAGTGGTAGTGACAGGTGAGTATAGTCTTTTGGCTGAAAATCCTTTAACCATTTAGAGGACTTTGGAAAAAAATTAGAGACTTTTGCTTATGTTCAAGTAAGTCGATCCTCTAACCTTTGGTACGATAAATTTATTCAAATAATCAAATAAAATAACCCTTAGATATCCACAACAAACCCTAAACCTTCCGATTCAGCATATGCAGAATGCAATATCACGAAATTATTAATTTCAATCGGACAAAATAGAAATTTTTTTCTAAGAAACAACTGAATAATAGCACTTTAAGGCGCCAATTATGACAAACACATTATCTTGTCATACAAAATAACAAAAGGGTAAAAAGGATTATAGTAAAAGAAGGAAGAAGTGAATAATTAGGAAAAACAGAAAGAAGAAAAATAATTAGGAAAAAAACTTTTGTCCACTGCTAAAATCACTTTTTTCCTTAAATCAAACTAGAATTCTTTCTCCACTCTTCTATTATAGCATGCACCATAATACATCCACATGCAGGTATGAGATACAAATTCACAATCATGGTCACGATAAAGAAAAAAGTTGGAATGTCCTATTAGATTTTGGAAATAGACTCAAACATATAAATGTTCCATCATAAGTTTTTTATCCTCCTCTTCTTAATCTATTGATCAGAAGTATTAAACAGCGCACCGCCAGTAGAAAGAGTTATGCTACTAAACTAAGCTGTCACGAGTGAACTCAGTATAAATAAGCACCAAAATTCTCTCCATTTCACTTGGCCTGCATGGTACTGTAAGTGCACCTTCACAATCAAAACCATATTCCTCAGCAGCTTGTTCCAATAGCGTCAAAAATGAAGGGTGTGTTAAGCAACTCAATGGAACTACAAATCTCTTCACTTCATCATCTTCCGCCGCAACAACGGCGAAATGCCCTTCCTTCACGTCCTCCGGCACGTTGTTTTCCGACTCGTCGAAATAATCATCGGACGGTAACTTTTTCCCTGATAGATGACTCTTTTGTAGCTTTGCTACCACTACTTTCAGATTCACTATCCTACTGATATTTTTCTTCAAATTTGTTATACCCTTTGACATTATGATAGAGAAATATACAAGTAAAGCTGCTAGGGTTTTTTTTTTGGTTTTACTTATGTGGGGGTTTTGTTTGGGCACCTTTAATTTTTTAAAGCATGTTACGTAGGTTATATGTATAATATATTTATTGTGCGATCGTACGAAGCTGGCAGAGTCAGAGATAAGGTTGGTATTGACATGGTTGGACTGTCAATTGGTGTAAATATTGTGAGACAAAAACATGTGAATGAAGTCATAAACTCATGAGTCATGAAGTTTCCTTTCATCTGTGGAACATCTCTTTTAACATCATATCTGCCGCTTCTTCCAATTACATAATAATTGGACATAATTTCAACTTCCCTATTTAGCATTCTTAATAAATCACTATCATTAAAGAACCCACCATTGTACAAAAAAGAAACTAAAAAGATAATCAGTTGTGTATGATTTAGCATTATAAGCTTAAAAATGGATAAACAACAAGCTGAGATATGTTAAATTCTCACAATTGAGCTGGAACAATTATTAGATCTGGAAAAGAGAAGAAGCATTTCGAGAAGAGAAAACAAAGAATGAAATCTTCATCTTCAATTGTATCAGAAATACACTGTACAACTCTATATAACTAACTTTTACTCTAACCAACTAACTAGTGCCAACTCATGGATAGCTCTGCAATTGACAGACTAATATGCTAACTACAATTACAATGATTAACTAGTGAACTAACTACAATTAAGTTAAAAGACATGTGAGCTAAGGCACTGCAAGCGTGGAGACATCCTTTACACCCCCCCTCGAGCTAGGACTATTGAAGATGTTCTTCAGTCCTAGCTTGGGTACCAAATAGTCATGTTGAGATCGCCCAAGTCCCCTGGTTAGCAAGTCAGCGTCATGTTTTGCAATAAGCACATAGATGGTATTAATCAGTCCCTGTTGAACCTTCTCTCGAATAAAATGCCAGTCAATATCAATATGTTTCGTGCCTTCATGAAACACTAGGTTCACAGCAATTTGGATAGCTGATTTGCTATCACAGTAGATGGGAACAGAAGAAGAATGAGGGACACCCAACTCCTTGAACAGACCAAGAATCCAAATCACCTCAGCCACTATAGAGGCCAAACTCCTATATTCAGCCTCTGCCAAGCTGTGAGAGATAGTCGACTGCTTCTTGGACTTCCAAGAAATCAAGGAGCTGCCAAACTTGACAAAATACCATGTGATAGACCTACGTATGTTGGGGCAAGCAGCCCAACCAGAATCACAAAAGGCTGAGACAGAATCTGAAGAGGTAGCACTCAATAAAACAACCAGACCACGGCTAGACTTAACAAATCTCACGATCCTTATAGCAGCCTCCATATCGGAAGTCTTGAGTTTATGCATGAATTGACTCAAACAGTGCACTGCAAATAAAATGTCAGGACGAGTAATGGTTAAGTAGAGCAATTTTCCTAGCAATCTCTGATAGGGGCCAGGATCAGAGAGTATAGAATCACCAGTAGAAGCTATATGATCATCAAATTCAATAGTAATTAGTTTATGATTCTGCTCTATAGGAGAGTGGACAGGTTTGGACCCCTGCTAAGCCCAGATCAAAGATTAACTCCAAGGCATACTTGCGCTGGTGCATCAAGATCCCTTTGTCACTCATAACAAACTCAATGCCCAAGAAAAATTTAAGCTCACCAAGGTCTTTCATTTTAAAACTGGATTGTAGATCATCCTTGGTCTGTTGTATAAGTAGCATATCATCACCTGTGATCAACAAGTTATCAACATAGACTAAAACCACCACCAACTTTCCTGCCACTCGCTTAATGAACAAGGAAGTCTAGGTGGCTCTGTGTAAAACCAGAAGTCTGCTATGCTGTGGTTAATTTGATGTTCCATTGTCTAGAAGCCTGCTTAAGTTCATAGAGTGACTTAAGCAGTTTGCACACTAAGGACTTATAAGTGGAATCATTGAACCCCTGTGGAACTGTCATGTACACCTCCTCAAAGAGGCCACCTTGCAAAAATGCATTGTACACATTCATTTGATGGATGATCCAATGTCTTGAAGCTCCTACGGAAAGAACACTTCGAACAGTCACCATTTTCACCACAGGTGAGAATGTCTCTTAGTTATCTAAGCCTTCTTTCTGATTATACCCTTTTGCCACAAGTCTAGCTTTGAATCTTTCAACTTTACCAGAAGCTTTGTATTTGATCTTATTGACCCATTTACATCCAATAGCCTTCTTCCCCTTTGGGTAGAGGAACAAGAGCCCGTGTGCTATTTTCTTCCAAGGCCTTGATTTCTGACTGCATAGCTTCTACCCACCTCTTGTCTTTATTGCCTCTTGGTAAGACATTTGTTCTACTTCAACAGAAAACTGTGACAGATAACTTTGATATTTGTAGTAGCCAGCAGGCTTCCCCTTGCTAGGCTGAACATAATCCTGCATCCATATGGGAGGTTTAGACACTCTTCTTGATTTTCTAATCTCCTGACCATGTGTATGGATCACAACTATATGGTGGAACATCAGCAGGAGAGGAACCAACAGGCATAGAAATTGTAGTAGGTGCAATATCTATGGAGTGGGAAGTCTTAGGTAAAGTGGAAGAGCATGGTGCTGATTATGTACAAGGTTCCTTGTGTGGAACCTGAATTGCAATTGGAGCTGAATCTGTAATAAAATTCTGTCTAGGAACAAGAGTAGAATCCAGAAAAAAATCTGATGAACCAAGGTCCGATGATTGCAAAGGAAACACATCTTCATAAAAGACTACGTCTCTGCTCATGAAGAAAACTTTGTGCTCCAAGTCTAATAGCCTGTAATCCTTCTCGTGTGCTGCATACCCCAATAGAACAGACCTCACAACCCTTGGCTCAAACATATCATGCTTGATTAAGTTGGTTGCAAAGCACAGGCATCTTATCACTCTCAAGTGTGAAATAGAAGGTTGTTTGCCATGTAACATTTCATAAGGGGATTTGCCTGCAAGAATTGAGGAGGGAATCATATTGGTGATGTAAACAACTGAGTCAATGCAATGGCCCCAATACCTAACAGGCAAATGTCCCTGGAATCTTATAGCTCTGATACTCTCAAGTATATTCGTATGTCTTCTTTCAACTACCCCATTTTGCTGAGGGGTATATGGGCAAGACCTTTGATGCACAATGCCATGCAATTGAAACAAATCCTTACAAGAATGATTAAAAAACTCACCTCCATTATCTGATCTAAACACCTTAATTGGCTTACCATATTGTGTCTTGACCATAGAAAATAAAATTTTTGAGTAAGAAGACCACATCAGACTTGAGTCTCATAAGGAACACCCAAGTCCATCTAGTGCAATCGTCCACCAAGGGTATGAGTAGTAACTTTATAAGGACCCAAAACATCCATGTGTACCAAGTCAAAACTAGATAAGCTTCTACTCCTACTAAGTGTAAATGGTATTCTAGTTTGCGTTGCTAGTGGATATGTCTTACACTTATTGAATTGATTGTTACAAGAGAAACTGATATTATTCAGTAGGCTAGGAATTTTCCTAAGAACCTGCACTGGGACATGTACTGTTCGTGTATGCCATAAGTTTGCACCTACTCCACTAGTTGCTGCAAAGGCTTGATTTACTTTCCTTCCAACTGATGAAGACAGTATATATAATCCATCCTCCTCTTTACCAATCTCCTTCACCTTCCAGACAAGAGGTCCAGAAATACACAACATTGTGAATAGAATATGACGCAATATTTTAAGCCCTTTGTCATCTTAGACATTGACAAAAGATTGAACTTGAAAGCTGGGACATAAAGAACATCTTTAAAAGTATCACCTTCTATGAGTTGACATTCCCCCATATGTGAAATTGTGGCTGAATCTCCAGTAGGCAATTGAACTTGTCCTGTGATTCCTACTGATAGTTTATTACGTAACAATTCTTTAGTACCGGTCATATGGTTTGTAACACCAGTATCTACAATCCATTTGCAAAGTACCATATTCTCACAGAATTCTACATTGCCACAGAAACATTTACCTGCCATGTGAGCATTGGCATCTCCAACAGAGTTCTTGTTTAACAGTTGTATAAGTTGATTGTATTGGTCTTGTGTGAAGAACTGGGCTGGGACTGCTGCATTACTCGTCTGTTGGCTTGGCATTGGTGGAGTCTAAGACTGCCGCCCTAATCCTTCTAGCAAAACTTCATTCACTTTCCTCTTTGGCTTGAAATCTGGAGGATAACCCACAATATTGTGGCAATTCTTCTTTAGATGTCCTGTTTTATTACAAAAGTCACATTTCATTAGTTATAACAGTCTTTTCTAGTATGCCCTTTTAGGAAACAAAAGTCACATTCCAAACTAATTTTTTTTTTGTTTATTTTTTGGTTGTGTAGTAAACATAGCAGTATGCTCAATGTTTCCTGCATTCCCATAACTGCTACCAGTGATCATACGCCTGTTTTCATCTTGAACTACCATTGCATAGGCTTTGTTGATAGATGGAAAGGTAGGCATTAAGAGGATTTGACTTCTAGCTTGTTCAAAGCTATCACTTAATCCCATGAGAAATTGTAACAGACGTTGATATTCCAACTGTTCAACATGCTCTGCAGCTGGAGGTGGAGGCAAGATGGAATCATACTCTGCCCATAGGTATCTGAGCTTGGTAAAGTATGTTGAAACAAAGGAAATTCCTTGAGTCATTGTGAAAATCTCCTTGTGCAGATAGTATAGCCTCGATCCATTGAATTTATCAAAACGTTCCTTGAACACAGCCCACACTGTACGAGCATTAGACGAGAAAAGTAATCCAGTTATCAAATCCTTACTAACATTGCTCATTAACCACGAGGTCATTATCGCATTGCATCGATCCCATTGGTGTGCTAACTCAGATCCAAAGTCCTCCTTCGAAGTCGATCCATCAACTAGACACAATTTAGTTCTCCATTCCAGTTAGCACAAGCCTTACAGACTTGGATCCAAGTCCATCGGAAGGATGTAGATTGTGATCGAGAATTATGGATCCCCCGACCGTAGTTGCTCCGTTGTTCACAGTATTGCTTAATTCATCAGAAATCGTCATGAATTATGTCAAATCGAAGTACCAACAAATTGCAATTGCACCAAATTAGGGTTCTAGAAAATAAAACTGAGTGAATTCTCTCGAATTTTTCTTCAATTGCTCAAAAATTCCCTAGAATTACTCGATCAATTGCTCTGATACCATGTTAAATTCTCACGATTGAGCTGGAACAATTATCAGATTTGGAGAAGAGAGAAGCACTTCGAGAAGAGAAAGGAGAGAATGAAACTTTCATCTTCAATTGTATCGGAAATACACTGTACAACTTTATATAATTAACTTTCACTCTAACCAACTAACTAGTTCCAACTCATGGACATCTGTATAATTAACAGACTAATATGCTAACTACAGTTACAAGGATTAACTAGTGAACTAACTACAGTTAAGTTAAAACACATGTGAGCTAAGGCACTGCATGCCTGGACACATCTTTTACAAGATAATATTACCTATTTACCATAACTCCGTCTCCAAATATGTATGTGATTTAAGTAGACAAGCACTTGTGATAATATTTAAAGATACATATTTAAAACTTAATGTTGTATATTGTGTTCACAGATGGGCTAAGATTAGTCTTTACCGCCACACTGTATATAACACTAGTTAACATGTGAGAAATTACATATACAGCCATGAGATCTATTATAGCACAAATACGAAGCAGGAGAATAAAGGAACTGTCACTATCATCTAGTTCCAACCATTTGCCTCTCCTCGTTGTTGTGAATTGCTCATTCTCCCATCTGTACATCAAATGAGTCTGTTCTATGTTTTTAGGATCAAAATTAAAGACTAAACCAAGATAAGTGAGCCGATTTTTTAATCAAATCACATGATGATATGAACCTCTATATGATTTACTTGATTCTTAATTAAGAAGAGTTAGTTGCACTTCAAATTGATTTTCACCATAGGCATTTCTATCAGTCAATCCTTCTTGGAACTATTGCACAAGTTAGTTACAGGGCTAGCATATGCGGAAGATTATGAGAACCAAAGAAAGGGTGTCAAATGGGTGGGTTGGTTTGATTTTGGGTGGATCAAAATGGGTTGAGTCAATATATGGGTGCTCAATGGCCCACTCAAAAGTTATTTGAACTGAAATGGGCTGGGTCAAAATGCGCTAAAATTTGTGTCAAGCCCAATCCACCCAAAAATTACTTGGATTGGATCAGAATGGCCTAAAATTTACTTGGGCTGAGAAGGGCTGGATCAAAATGGGCTAAAATTTGGGTCATAGCTCAACCCGCCGAATTCTTGTCAAGCTTAAATTAATGTGTGTTGTTTTGTTATAAATTATTTAATTATCAAATAAGACTTTTTTTTTTTGTTATGGTCATATAATATATCAAACAAAAAATAATTATTTTAAATATATTTTAGCAAATTTGTTCATGAATCAATTTGGCTAGAAATTAACCCAATTTCAGATGGACTGAGATAGGTTGGGTCAAAATGACCTGAGTTTAACTAATAGACAGATTAATAATCGACTCACCTTGGGCGGATGGACGAGTTAAACAAGTTTGGACTCAAATTACCACCCCTAATCATATATGAGCAATACGTACTGGCACTGCTTGAAATTATTCAGAGATTATTTGATACACACACAAGACTGTGGGGAAGACGACTACCATACAATCATGCATGCAGATACATTAGTGCACCAATTTGATACCATGCCAATGTCTCCTTGTAGCAGCAGAGCTATATCTTGCTAAAACATTAACTGAAAAAGTTATGTCAGGCCTTGTTGTATTAGCAAGATACATTAGTGCACTAATTGCACTAAGACATGGTACTTCAGGACCAAGAAGCTCTTCATTCTTTTCTTGAGGTCGGAACGGATCCTTATTCACATCAAGTGATCGAACAACTATCGGAGTACTTAATGGATGTGCGCCATCCATGTAAAACCGTTTCAATACTTTTTCAATGTAGGTAGTTTGATGAACAAAATCCCATTTGCCAAATATTCAATTTACAAACCGAGACATAATTTTGTCTTTCCGAGATCTTTCATCTCAAATTTCTTTTTTAAATAATCAATTGCCTTTTGGAGTTCTATAGGAGTTCCAATAAAGTTTATGTCATCGACATATACGGCAAGTACAACAAACTCTGATGTTATTTTTTTTTATAAAAACACATGGACAAATGGCATCATTTATATAACCTTGCTTTAATAAATACTCACTAAAGCGGTTATACCACGTTCGTCCTGATTGCTTTAGACCATACAAAAATCTTTGCAATTTGATTAAAAACATTTCTTGGGATTTTAAATTATGGGCGTCAGGCATTTTAAATCCCTCGGGAATTTTAATGTATATCTCATTATCAAGTGAGACATAAAGTTAGGTTGTTACCACAGCCATTAAATGCATGTTAAGTTTTTCATGGACAGTAAAACTAATGAGATAACGAAATGTTATTGCATCCATAACAGGTGAATATGTCTCTTCATAATCGACACCAGGCCTTTGTGAAAATCCTTGTGCAATAAGGCGTGCCTTATTTCTTTTTACCTCATTTTTCTCATTTCTCTTATGTACAAAGACCCGTTTATACCAACCGGCTTAATACAATTAGATGTTTGGACTATATGTCTAAAAATTTCACGTTTCGTAAGTGAATCCAACTTAGATTGGATTGCTTCTCGCCATTTTGGCCAATCACGTCTTTGTCAACATTCTCCAACAGATTGAGGTTCAAGATTCTCACTATATTGCATAATGTTAGATGCAATATTATATGCAAAGACATAATCCACCACTATATCCAATCGATTCAATATTGTCTCAATATCGATTGGGTTTATTGATAGTTCCTTATTTTCTTGAGTCTCAGGCTCAGTGATTTCCTCATAAATCTCAAGATTGGTAAAATCATGGGTTTCTTTTTATGAGATTCTTTCGTAATGTCATCTTCTCCATTTAATTTTCTTTTTCTAGGATTTTGATCCTTAGAACCCAATGGTCTGCCACGCTTTAGACGTGCTTTTGATTCATTAAATATGACATTAGAAGATTTTCCAACAGGACATCAATACGGATTGGAACATTCTCTGCAGGGATATGTGATTGTTATCCTTTTTAGATCCGTAAATGCGCCTGACATTTGATTTGTTCTTTTCTGCAAATGAATAATCTTTTGTACCTCTTTTCCACAAATAAAGGCACGTGGATCAAGATGAGACAATGATGAATTTTTTCATAAAATTTCTCGTTTGGTTTCACTAATTTCTCCCCTTAAATTTGGGAAAAGTGTCTCATCGAATCGACAATCTGCAAATCGAGCAGTGAATAAATCTCCCGTTAATGTTTTGAGGTAGCAAATAATGGAGGGTAATTCAAACCCAACGTATATTCCTAATCTTCTTTGGGGATCCATCTTGGTGCGATATGGCTGTGGTATAGGCATATATACTGCGCATCCAAAAATTCTTAAATGAGATATATTAGGTTCATGGCCCAAAACTAATTGTAACGGGGAATATTTATGATAATTTGTCGGTTTGAGACGAACTAGCATTGTTGCATGCAAAATGGCGTGACCCCAAACAGAAGTGGGTAACCTCGTTTTCATGAGTAACAGTCTTGCTATCAATTGCAGACGTTTAATCAAAGACTCTGCAAGGCCATTTTGAGTGTGAACATGAGCTACAGGATGTTCCATTTTTATCCCAATTGATAAGCAATAATCATTAAATGCTTGGGATGAAAACTCAGCAGCATTATCAAGTCTAATAAACTTAATTTGTTGGTGATGGTCTAATAATTAACTTGTCTTGATAACAAGAAGTGCAAGAAAATTCATTATTTAACAGAATTTTTAAATTCTTTAATGGATGCTCATTTGAGTTTTCTATAAGTCGTCTCATCATAATTGATCCAGGATGTCCCAATCGATCATGCCAAAGTACAAAACTATTGAAATCAGTAACCTTTTAGTTTACGATAGAATGTGCCTCAATTGCTCTAATGCTTGTCCAATACAGGCCACAAGATAAAGATGAGAACTTCTTAATAACCCTATTCTGGCCAAAGACATTCTTGGTAACGATGGGATCTTCAAGATTATTCTCTTCTATTGTCTTAATATGATATCCATTTCGGCGAATATCTTTAAAACTCAACAAATTCCTCTTGGACTTGGAGGAGAACATTAGATTATCTATGATAAATATTATAGTAGTAGTAGCTCTTCTAGAGCCTTCAATTAGATTATTACTACTAAAAATTATAGTAACATCTGCCTTACACATACTTAAATGAGAGAAATATTTCTTCTCTTTGAATATTGTATGTGTCATACATGAATCAACTAGACAAATATTTTTACAATTGAACTTTGATCTAAGTTTATTTTGTGAGATATCCACATTTGCTTCACATGGTTTGACATACAAAAGAAATATATGAATAAATATTAGTAATTTCAGAGAAAAAGAAAAGAAATAAAGTTAAATCAATAACTCAACATTGACTTTTAATGCAATTTTAAGCAAACTCTGATTATGATAAAAACAATTCCATAGCTAAAAATAATGCAATTATTTTTAGGTTGTCATATGATACGAAAAGCTTAAGTCATATTAATACACATGAAACAATGAGTGTGCAAATAAAAGTAACTAAACACAAAAGTGGACAATAAACTATATAAACGTTAAAAACATGACCAATGTTCAAAAGGTATATAATAAACAAAAGGACGAAATATTATAGTCATATTAACGAGTTACCATAAACAAATATTATACAATGGTTAAGTAACAAAAAGATTTCCTAAAATATGCTAAATAAAATGATCAAAGTTATACATGTAACCTCTTAATTGACATCCTTCTTGAAGAAAAAGGTTAATGACGTTTTATTCGAACTCAGATTACTAGGCTTACAAACCATTTGCTTGAATAAAGTGCGGCATTGATATTGTTGGTACTTTAAATAATTAAGTCACATTGACATAAAACAATCCAACGTTTGTTTGGTACTAATTTTCTATGTTAAGTGAAATAATATAATATCAGTACATAAGAAAAGAAGAATATTGCTTGGCCTCGGCCATGGCCACGACCACAAACAGGGCCACGACCTTTTTCACGCTTAGCATAATGAGAATACACCTCATTCATGTCGGGCAATGGTGTAGACCCAATGGGTCGATTATCGTGATTTCTCATGAGCAAGTCATTGTTTCGTTCAGCCACAAGGAGAAGAGAAATCAACTCAGAGTACTTCTTGAAACCTTTCTCTCGGTATTGTTGTTGCAGGACCATATAGGAGGCATGAAACGTTGTGAACGTTTTCTTTTTTTAAGCATATCATAGTTAGTTATCCTATCTCCACAGAGTTTCAATTTAGAAGTAATTCTGAACATCGCCAAATTGTATTTAGAAACAGACTTCAAAGTATTGGAGCCTCATATGAGCCCAATCATATCGTGCTTGTGGAAGTGTGACCAACTTTAAGTTGTCCAATCTTTCCTTTAAGCCATTCCACAAAACAAGTGGATCTTTGACTGTGAGATATTCTATTTTCAACCCTTCATCAAGGTGATGATGCAAGAATATCAAGGCCTTAGCGTAGTCTTCGGTAGATGCTTTATTTTTATCTTTAATGGCGTCTCCATGACCCATTGCATCTAAATGCATCCAACACCCATGTCATATAGTTCTTGCACGAAATTTCAAGGGCAACGAACTTTCGTTTCATAATATCTGTCATAATTAAAAGAGGAGAAAAATTATACCTTAATCTTCTCAAAGAGCTTCTTGAGACGGTAGAGTCTCGTGCTGATAACGTGAAATAAAACAATAAAGAAGAATATTGTAAAGAAAGAGAGAGAATTCTTATTGATTTTGGGATGAATTGCAATGGAAAAGAACCCCTCTATTTATAGGAAAAGAGTGACTTAGCCACCAAGTAATAATCCCTAAATCTCTCTAAAATATAGACATTCACTATATATATATATATATATATATATATATATATATATATATTGTGTCGGGGTGGTTTTGAATTTGGTTTGATTTTTTTTAGTTAAAACCAAAACAAAATAATTATGGCCGATATTATTTTAATACCAAATCAAATCAAACCGAATCATTCGATTTTTTTCGATTTAACTGTCAATTTGATGCGATTTATCAATTTCTTTTCTACACTCCTAGTGGTTACCGTGAAATTTGTAACTGTAAATTTTCAAGAGATGGAGCAAGCTCTTTATATTGTTATATGCTATATCAAATTGTAGAGAGAACATATAGTTTTTTAAATCAAGGATAAGGTTTAGGAGTGATATATTAGACATAATTTTGAGTATCCTATTTATTTCAAAAGCTTCGGTCTCACTATCTGCTTCTTATGCTTATCTCCAACTGTAACTAATATGAAGCATAATTTTTTTTTTTGTGTGCGGTTATTTTGCATTATTCTTTTCTGAAACAAGTTACCCGAAGCAAACATTAGTTCTTTTCTTTTGGAAAAAAATACTACTTGATAAAGCTAAGGTACTATTCCTCGTCCCTTTTCTTCTTAGCTTTCTGTTGTAATCTCTCTTTTCATCTTCTCTCTATTTCCGTCAATATTGTTTTCTATTGTTCTATTTTCATTTGGTTGTTATAATTTCGTTTAGTGGGTTAGTACAATCAATCCGTTTGAGTGCAATATTTGTTTCACATTATCTCAGTTGTCTTAGTCATTAAAAACATAAATTTATGTATGTGTGTTCAACTGGAATAAAAAAAAAAATTGCAATGTATAAATTGAAATAGGGTGAATAATAAAAAATAAATGTAATGTATAAATTTATTGCATCAAAATTTATATATTAAATGCTTGTATCTTTTTTGATATATTTCGCGTCGTTGTTTGATTTATCATCATTGAAAATATTCCTTGTTAGCTTTCGCATGACACTTACTTATCGACCCTAAAAATTTCAACCGTAGTTCAATCAAACTTTTTGCTTACACTACAAGGAAATACCCGTAAGTTCTTCCTTTATGATTTATGTCAATCTATTTAGTGTAGATGTGTTTCGACGATATCATAAAATTAAAGTGACATCTTGCATTACAAGTTGGTGTACACATAATAAGAATAAACTATTTTCTGAGTTTTGTACACCGACCAAACTTAGAAACCATACAATCAACCGTGATATTTTTGCAAGACAAGCGTGGTACAACCTGACCGCCCTGTTTGATGACTTATCTATTCAAGATCCTAGAAAACGATCTCCAAACAGCTAATAATTTTAGGCTTTTTTTATTGAACATTTTAATTAAGCACTACGTGTGAAAATCTAATGAAAATTATAAAGTGTTTCATATTCTAAAAGACATTAATATTAATTAGCTTTCAATTATTTTCTCATTTTTCTTGTCGACCCCTAATACCTGTTCATTAATGAAAATACAAAAGGACTAAATTATAGTCCACGGCGCTGGGCGCACATGAAATCTTCTCGTCAATATAGTCCTTTTTTCCTGTTCAAGATATTTATTATTTCTAATGACTAATATGCATCATAACAAAATACAGGTTAGGGTCAGACTACATGTTCTTGCTTGCATACTATAGATTTGTCCCCTAACAAACTAGTTATCGTCCGAAATGTGTCTAACAAAAGTAATTCTTAATTCGTTTGCTATTACGAATTCATAGGCTAACACATGCGGTACTGAATGAAAATCAATACTAAAGCTTCTTCCTTGCTCGTGCTTTCGCTGTTATCATAATCATGAAAGGAAACAGAAAGCTTTAGAGAGCATTTCGTCGAGCTTTTGCAGGACAGTTTTTGTAAACTGAGCTTCTCAATTTTCGGGAAAAGGGTTACTATTTCAAAGTACTTTTTAAAGAATTTAATTTCTTAAAGATTTCCAAACTCAAGATTTCAATTCTTTTAAAAACTCAAAAAAACCTGAGTCTACAAAAATTGTACTTGCAAAACCGCAAACAAAAGCCACCAAGCTGATGAACGTAATTGAGGTATGAATTAATTGGTCGGAAAAAGGGTAAAATGTCATGACCATTTTGAGTTTTTTCAAGCATTAGCTATTTGGACAGCAGTTGCCATCTTTCTCTTTTAATTTTCTGCCATGGTTTGTGGCTTGTGCTATCCTACTTTGGGGTGCGGATGAAGTCGCTATTTGTAAACTTTCTTCTTCTTTTTTTCTCTCCTTTATTTCCTCAGAAAAGGTAAAGAACCTTGAAGTTAGAGAGTAGACTCTTTCACTAGCTTTGCAGCAATCAACCTCATATGTAGGCTTGATTTTTTCTTCGGTTAAGTATGTGAAGTCATTTTCTTGATGAATGGCTTGACACTTGAATTCTGAGACCTCTACTTTGATAGAATTCGAACTGTGTGAACCATAGTGGTGGGGAAATGAATTTAAAAAAAATAGTTGTTCATTCATATTATCCACTAAAAAATGAGCTAAATTATAAATTTTTTAAAAACGAGTTAAATATGGATAAGAATCATATTATTCACTTAGAAAATAGATAATCAATAGATAACTAATGGGCTTAACTTTTACATTTTTAAAGATTTAAGTTTGGGATTCCTCAAACTTGGGAGACTAGGAATTGTACCAAAAGCTATCTGTATTAAATATGGATCGAGTCGGATAATTTATTCATTTTTGCATTATCCATTTTCGACCCGTTCATATTCCACCCGACCCACCAGTTTGCACCCCTAGACTGAACCACATCATCTACAGCTTAAATCAGCACCAGTGAAACACTTATTTCTTTATTTAAGGTTTCTAATCATTCAGGATATCCCCTTGCCAGGTCAATATAATAGCCAACTACTTACAAAGCAAATGAACAAATAACAAGATCGATGAAAGGCTTTCTTTTCCCTTTATTTGAGGTTACCGAGTAGAAAGAAAGGTTAAGATTTCTGTGCAAAATTTCAGTTAGATTTGGGTGTGCCGATATTTCTGTTTGACCAAAAAATATAACTTTCGGTTAAAATCATTGTATTTATATAATGAAGGGGTAACCTAGTTAATAATAATATTTTTAAATGCGGGTTCTGAAAGTATGGGTAATGTGAGACAGATCTAGTGGGAGATTGACAATAACAAGCATTAAATATTCAAAAAAGTATGAACAATAATGGAGGAATAACTAGCAATAAATAGTAACAAAATGACATTTAAGTAAATAAATGATTGTTGTTGTCAATCTCCCACTATGGAAGTCTATATAGACGACATGCTGGTCAAGTCCAAAAGGAAAGAGGATCACATCGACCACCTAAGAGAAACCTTCGACGTACTCAGACGGTGCGGAATGAAACTGAATTCCGAAAAGTATGCATTCAGCGTGGCCTCGGGAAAATTTCTAAGTTTCCTGGTGTCGCAGCGAGGGATCGAGGTCAACCCTGATCAAATCAGAGCCATCGAAGGAATACCAGAACACCTAACCACCAAAAAAAAGTTTCAGAGATTAACTGGCCACGTCGCTGCCCTTTCAAGATTCATTTCGCGATCATCGGATAGGTGTCACAAATTTTTCGGCGTACTTAAGAAGGATAACGACCTCCAATGGACTTCTGAGTGCGTCCAAGCCCTGAAGGAATTAAAAGCATATTTTTCATCACCACCATTACTTTCAAAACCATAGCCGGGGGAACGTCTCCTCATCTACCTTGCCGTATTTGAAGTAGCTGTGAGCGCATCCTGGTCCGAGAAAATAAAGGTACTCTCATCTATTACATTAGCAAAACATTAGTCGACGCCGAGACGAGATACCCTCACCTCGAAAAACTGGCTCTGGCCTTAGTCGTAGTTTCACGAAAGCTTAGACCAAATTTTTAATGCCATCCCATCTCGATCGTCTCAACTTTCCCCCTAAGAAGCATTTTGCATAAACCAGATCTATCGGGCAGGTTGGCCAAATAGGCCATGGAACTGAGCGAGCACGATATCACATATCAGCCGCGAACAACAATAAAGTCACAAATCCTTGCAGACTTTGTCGCCAACTTCAGCGCAAAAATAATGCTCGAAGAAGACCTCTGCATCCTGTACACTGACGGCGCGTCCAACGCATCAGGGTCCAGACTGGGACCTCGTTCTCGAAGTCCCAACCGGCAGAGTGATTCGCCAGTCCATATGGTGCCCAGACATGACTAACAATGAGGCCGAGTATGAGGCCGTAGTTGCAGGGTTGAGACTAGCACTCAAATACGAGGCGAAACGGCTAAGACTATGCTGTGATTCTCAACTCGGTGTCAACCAAGTCACAGGAACTTTCCAAATCAAGGAACAAAGGTTGCAAAAGTACCAGACCGAAATCTGCAAGCTGCTACCCAAGTTCGATAACTGCCAACTCGACCAAATCCCCCGAACACAGAATACCGAGGCGGGCAACCTCGCTAAATTAGCCGTAGCCACCAAAAATATTGCAACCAGAGACAGAAATGTAGTCCACCTTCTTAACTCATTGATAGACCTAATCAAGGTAAGAACTATATAAACCTGACTTGGGATTGGCGCAACCGTATTGTCACATTCTTGTAGGACGGCGTACTCAAGGTGATAAAAAAGAGGCCAAGAAACTGAGAATGCAAGCAGCCAGGTATAGCATCATCCACAACGACATGTATAAGAGAACGTACGGCGGCCCTCTGGCAAAATGCTTGGGCCCAAATCAGACGCGGCGCGTTCTTGAAAAGGTCAGCGAAGGCCATTGCGGAGCTCATTCCGGTAATTGGGCTTTGGTCAAATGCCTCATACGGACGGGGTATTATTGGCCCACATAAAAAAAAGGGTTGCGGACTTCGTGAAAAAATACGAGCAATGCCAAAAGTATGCCCCAATAATTTACCAAGCAGGTGAACACCTCCACTCAGTCACTTCCCCTTAGTCATTCATCAAATGAGGAATGGACATCGTAGGCCCCCTCCCGGCAGGACGAGGTAATGTACGATTCCTTTTGGTTTTGACTGACTATTTGTCTAAATGGGTAGAGGCAGGAGCATTCGCCCAAATACGTGAACAAGAAGTAATCTCCTTCATATGGAAAAATATTGTATGTCGATTCGGCCTTCCTAAAGAGATCAGCTGCGACAACGGACCCTAATTTACAGGAAAGAAGGTCGCGGAGTTTTTTGAAAAAATATATCAAAAGAATACTCTTAACGCCATATCATCTTGCGGGCAACGGACAAGCGGAGTCCTGCCCAAGACGAGCACAGGAGAGATGCCTTACTCATTAGTCTATGGGACTGATGCAGTGATACCGGTGGAAGTCCCACGAGAGCGGACCAAGGAATGATGAAAGCAGAAGGCAGGAGCTCACCGAAGTTGAAGAACGAAGAGATATGGCTACGTAAGGATGATAGCCCAAAAACAACAAGCAGAACACTATTATAACAAACAGGCAAAGGTCAGGCCACTCAAAGTCGGAGACAACGTGCTTAAAGCTAAAACACAAGCAAGCAAAGACCTACGGGAAGGTAAACTGGGAACAAATTGGGACGGCCCATACAAAATCACAGCAACAGTAAATAAAGGGTGGTTTCAACTAGAAACAATGGAAGGAAAGCTACTACCAAACAACTGGAATATTACCCACCTCAATACTTCAACTTTTAAGAAATAAAGCGTCCCACAAGTCGTACTCTTTTTCCCCTCACTTGAGTTTTGTCCCAATTGAGTTTTCTCAAGGAGGTTTTTAACAAGGCGACGAAGGGGACACTTCAGGTCGAAGTGCGCACAGACGGAGGCACAAGATGGCTAGTTCATTGCTCGACCTCTCAAGACCTCCAAGCCAACCAATAAAAGGACTAAATAAACTGGGACTGGGGACTGGGACTAAAACGCCAGCCAACGCCCGGAAAAAGATGTAAATTTCTCCAAGTGTATGAATAAAGAACAAATGCATGAAGTTTATTTCTATTCCTCCGAATATACAACCAAGGTAATGTTGCCTTAAAGTTCACAACGTCGACAAATACCGCACCTAGAGGTTTATCTTTCTAAACATAGATTACATTCGACCTCGTTCGAATTAACACCTAACTGGCCCTCGGCCATAACTAAACATAGTTTACATTTGACCTTGTTCGAATTAATACCTAACTGGCCCTCGGCATAACTAAACGTAGGTTACATTCGTCGTCGTTCGAATTAACACCTAACTAGCCCTCGGCCATAACTAAACATAGGTGATATTCGACCTCATTCGAATTAACACCTAACTGGCCCTCGGCCATAAATAAACGTAGGTTATGTTCGGCATCGTTCGAATTAACACATAACTGGCCCTCGGCCATAACCAAACATAAGTTATATTCGACCTCGTTCGAACTAACACCTGATGATCCTCAGCCGTAATTAAACTTAGGATGTGTTCAACCTTATCCCAGGTAAGTGATTACGGCTAAGAAAATCAAAAAGCATTTAAGCGCGAACGAAAGAAAAAGAATCAGGTACAAATAACAAAGTTGGCATTTCATACTTAGAATATTTTTACAAAGGCTTGTAAAGTCGTCTACAAAAACGCACAAGTTTGCAGCAAAATAAATGAAAGGAAAAAGAAAGATTATTAGTCGCCACCAGGATCATCAGTGTCGTCGGCTTGACCATCTGGGCCGTCTCCATATGCCCCCTCACCATCACCACCACCTTCAAGGTACGCATCCTCATACCAGGCGTCCTCTTCAATCTGATCCACATTCGCATCCCTCTCTTCGTCACTGGCCTCCGGCATAGCAGGGTCATACCCACGAGCATTTCAAGCTTCACGAGCCTTGACACGAGCATCTTCAAGGGCATCCCCAGGAACAGATCCCGCTGCATGCAGATCTCAAAATACGTCCAATTGGGCCTTAGTGTGAATCTATTCCTCGTACAGGCTCGGGGGAACGTTTGGGAAATATGAATGAGAAGATGACGGCTGCGTAAGCATTTGAGCCTTCTCGGCCTCTAAGGCGGCCACCTGGTCCTGAAGGAGGGAGTTGTCTTTCTCCAACTCACCGATCCTCTTGTCAAGCTGGTCTTCTTTAAGCCTGGCCGTCTCCAAGTCACTTTCTCACTCAGAGCGAACAATATGGATCACTACCTCCAAAGCTTTCGCCTTCCTCAGAGCCTCCGACCGAGCAAACTCTGCTTTCTCAAGGTCCTCTGCCTTATCGGTGACCTCGCCGCTTAGAGCATCCGCTTTGAATTACCACTGCTCAAGTTGGCGCAGAGAAACCACCTCGGGTTGGAGGTCGCCGCACTGGGCTTTGACCCCCTGCTAACCTCGAGCTCTTCCTCTTTATTTCTCAGCGTCCCCTCTAGGACGCTGTACTTTTCGATGACCCTCACCAGCTCGTCATCTTTCTCCTTTAGTTCGTCTTGAAGAGCCTAAAAATTGTCTCTCTCACCAAACCGCCTATAAATTTCCCGATGCTTGCCACGGTACTCACGGTATTTTCGCCGTAACTTCGTAAAAATAGCCTTACGTCGTTCCTCTCTTCGGGCACTCTCAATATCCAAGATCACGATCTGAAAAAGAAAAAGAAAACATAGTAAGAACGGAGCCTAAACATCGAGCATAACAAACAGAAACAAGAAGCGTCGAAAACTTACCTAGAGAGCGAGGCCGACTATGCTCCTCGATAAGGTAGCATCATTCAGCTGTTGGAGAGTTCAACCCTCCACATCAGAGAAAAGGGGACCGAGGGAAGGAACCATATTCTCCATATCTTTTAATAGATCCCGATCCACGGGGATCGCAATAGTCCGTGTGGACCCCTCCAGTCTCACCTCCAGCTGGGTGAATCCCTCCTCCATCATCCTCATCTCTTCAGGATCGAGATCGGAACCCGTCTCTTATCCATCCTCGGCAACGCCTTTACCTCTCCTATCGGCCGGCAAAGAAGCATCGTTAGCCGGCTGCAAAGTCGACGGCCCCTCCTGCCGCAAATTATCAGAAGCCGCAGCGGCTGGCCCTTTGACTCTTACCGCTACAAAAGGAAGAGGTATTCCCTCAACGGTCTCCACCGACAATCGGAATATCAAATTCCAGTTCGACATCGTCCTCAAGTATTATGGCTGCCGTCTCACGGATGACAAAATCATCTATTACTGAATCAACGGCCCGGGCGACCCCATCACTAACGTCCATCGATCTTCTCTTACGAGGAACCAAATTACCGTAGCTCGATGATGACTCCCCCTCCTCGTCCACAAGACAGTGCAAGGGGGAAGCCGGAAGCTCCGCTGTCGAAATATCTGCAGGCGGAGACGAAATCGATACTGAGGCAGTAGCAGACGGGGCCGACGACCGAGTAGATCTGGCCGCGGTTGAGGAAGAAACGGAAGTAGATGATCAAGCAGGCCTAGCCGCGGGAATGGACGTCAAAGAGGAGGCAGCCTTCCTCTTATGAAATGCAGGAGGGGGAGCCCTCGGCCTCCTCGAAGATCCTCGGGCTAGAAAAGAAAAGGCAAAATAAGGTTATCAACACCACCAAGAGCAAACTATAATAAGTAGGCAACCATGAGGCCAAATATATATATATATATATATAAACAAACTCACCGGCCAAGGAAGCAGGCTTGAGCTTCTTGAAAAAGCCCGGCCACTCATGAATTCCCATGATGTGAGACAGAACCTGGCCAACCCAGTCAGAAATATCCCCGACCAAAGAAGGGGGCGTAGTCTTGGCTACACGAAGAAGGAACAAAATTTCATAGCCAACGAAAAATAGACAGATCAAATGTTTTAACCAAAAAAAAAAGACACTTACGAGTGTATTTCCAAGTCTCGGGGAAGCCATCCGCGTTGACCACCACGTTTTCTGTTCTGACGAAGAAGAAGTTGTGCCAGAACTGACGATTTGCCTTGTCATCCATCTTCACCACCAAGCATTTGCCTCCTCGGTGACGAAGGTTCAGCATTGTACCCCTATAGAAACTAGGGGCAAAGAGATGCATCAAATGCCGGAGTGTGATCTCGACCCCGGCCAACTCTACAAATTTAGTAAGCATCCTGATGAGCTTATAGCTATATGGGGCGAGTTGAGCCGGGCCCATGCCATAGTAGCGAAAGAATTCCTCCACCTATGGGAGAAGAGGAAGAGCGTAGCCGACCTGGAAGGGATATGCATAGAACGAGCAATATCCGGGGCAGTAGACTTGTACCACATCACGCTCTGTTGGGACCAAATCAATGCAGGAAGGATTGTTGAATTTTTCCCTAAGCTCTGCTAGATCAGCCTCTTTCATCACCGACTCAGAAATCTCGGGCTCGTCTTTAGGTGCCTTCGAAAAGTCATACCTAACTTTCTCGCCACGAGGAGCTATTTCCTCCACCGTAGGAAAGTTCTTATCTTCAATGGTGATAGAGACGCCGTCAGCGTGAGGAGGCATAAGCACCGCCAAAGAGATAAGGTTAGTTCCCACACCGAAACCAAAGGGTACGTTAACCATAATTTTGATGAGAGAAAGGATATTGGAAGAAAAAAGGATTAGAAGCAGCAGGAATCACTAAGACCAGGAGAGAAGACACACTACAATGGAGGAAGGAGAAGAAGGCAAAAGGTTTTGATAAGAAAAACACATAAGAAAAAATGAATGTAATCACACCTCTATTTATAAGAATTCAGGCATAAAAACCAAGAAATTATGCCATCATTACCTAGCACTGAAATCGAAACGGTAGCCCCAACTGACAGTCGCACGAGAAACGACACAAAGCATCGAAAAAAGTGCCATAATGATGCATGATGTCATGACGTCATTCTAGTGCAGAAACGACGTAACTCCCAAAAGTTGCAGCTCATGAAAGGCCACGTTGCTAGCTCGTCCCAAACTTAACTACTCGACCCACTCTCCTCGACCATAGCCAACAAAGTCCGCTCATCGAGGTCGTCTGAGAACGGCCTCGATAAGTGGAGGAACTAACTATATAGGTCGAAATCTACCATAGAACATTTAGGCAAGGAAGTATTGAGGGAAGAATCAGTCGAGGTCGATCAGGAAATGGCGAAACTCGGGGTCGGGACGCTTACAATGGTCGAGCACGATATCCGCGGAAAGAATTGTAACGACTAGTTTTTAGAATAGAATAATAGAGTCTGCACACGTACTATTAGAGTTTGCTAGGGGTATGTCCCATATAAGGAGGACAAAAGATAAGGAAAAAGGATATGTAATATTCAGGTGATAAGAACAAATTTTGGAAAAAGATTCTCTCTCTAGCAAAAGACACAAACATTATCTTTTTATCAAGATTCTTATTAGTATTATCTGTCACTCATCATTGTCAGGAGGAACAATCATCTAGTTTATTATTTATTGGGTGAATCACTCCTCCTATTTACTTAAATGTCATTTATTGCTAGTTACTCCTCCATTATTGCCCATCCTTTTTGGAATATTTAGTGCTTGTTATTATCAATATCCCACTAGATCTGTCCCACATTACCCACACTTTCACCACCCGTATTTAAAGATATTATCATTAACTAGGCTTAACCCTTCATTATATAAATATAATAATTTTAACCGAAAGTTATACTTTTTGGTCAAACAATTTCAACTTTGCTAAGGAAGGACGATGAAATTGGCACCACTGATTGCTATTTTCAACACGCAGTGCTACGTCCTCAGTTAGTCTCTATTATTCTACTTCATTTAAGCTGACATAATTGACTTCGTTCTTAGTTCGTACTTCTATCTCGGACAAGCCAAAGTCAGATGAGATTCAGCTCTAACGAAACATGAAAATCGCCAAAATGGCAACCTTGACGTGGAACAACTTGTGAGGACAATCTTGTAGTCAAAACATCGCAGGACGAATATAACAGTTGTATCAACTAACAAATCTGAGGCATTAGCACCGAGTTTTGAAACGCAAAGAGCACGAGAAAGTTACAAGAGAAAAATTTTCTTTTCTCAGTTAATTGTCGGTAGTCTGAAATTAAACTAATTCGCAGACAAAGAATTTATATGGGAGACAAGAATGAATGACTATGATCTTCTACGAAGGAATTTGTGTCCCGGACTTCGCGTGTTCATTTGATGTTCACAGTAACAAGAAGTGTGCAGCTTAATCAGAAAAAAACAAAACTTGTCAAAAGACAGTGCTCCACTTCAATAGAATTAAACATTTGAAGAGTAAAAAGATGCTGAATCATGAACTGCTCGTTTAAGTTCAAAATACCAGTACCTAACATGGAAATTTCGACAAATACTTTTCTCCTAGTGCCTGTAAGCTCTGATTGACTATTTTATTAACATCCATACCACCAAAGGAGGATGAAGTATAAAAGGCAAAAGTTACAACTACAACATTTGAAGAAAAAAAAATTACTTATGCCTTTCGGGAACAAATTCTACATCTAGATTACAAAAAGAGTAGATTTTGCTTTTTCTCCTCCTACCGAACCTATTGTACATGTCGAGTAACTCTACTACAGTGATATCTACAAAAAGAATGTGTGCTCAAACGAATATTGTCAAAAGATCAGCCTGTTGTTTTCAGAAAAGTAGTTTAAAGTTCATGGATCAGCAGATAGGTGTTCACAGACACAGGAGGCTATAGAACACCAGAGGTATGAACGCATTATCCAGCTGGGCAGTGTAGGCTTCCAACAGACCGCTTATTGTCACAGCGAAAAGAAGAGAAAACCAGTTCTGCACAATTGCCAATACAGCATCAAAACCAATCATAGGGTTAATACTTAATGGTGAGAATCTTAACAAAAGTTGGCTTTCATAGTTTTAAAAAAAATGTGAGGTTGCGCCATTCACTGATCTCAGTTCCTACTTTAATTCGAGGATTCAGCCCCAGGAGGGCATGAAATCGATATGGATTTGGTTAATTAGGGGCCGCTAAGCAATTAGAATGAGGTTCATTATTCTTAATGATAGGAAGTTAATTTTAAGGTGATCTCACATTATTTAAGTTAGAATAAATTCAAGCTGCATAACTGCAAATTGTATTGAAGCAAGGGCACATAATTTCCTTTCTCATTAATAAACGTGTACAAGAGCACTTTTTTTGGTCTGAACAGGATGCATGCAGAAAGCCCTTTGTACATGTGCTTGAGAGAGAGCTACCTGATCTAAGATGTATCTAGATGTAGCTAGAAGTGGAAGTAGAATGGAACATGCAGCCAGGACAGATGTTATGCCAGCAGCAGTGCCTTCAATTGTCTTCTCTGCCAAAGAGAATTAATAGATTCAGATGGTGAGGGATACAAAAGAGCAATGACAAAACACAAAAGGGAACAGAGACATACTGCCAGTTTTGCTCCAGCGGAGGACCCCATACTTGTAGCCAACCACTGATGCCTGCATAGAGGATTAGCATTAATCTTTACAGTGCATAAATCATAATCAATAATGAGCCACTAACCCTAAACTCATTCTCTACTACTCAGACTACCAATAGTGTTCCTCTCTTTACTATTGCAGTTAGTTTCCCCTGCAGAAGTGTTGTGCTCGCTTGGCCTAAAGCCAAAACTTTAAATCTTTCTTCATTGCAGATCATTTATTGTTCTAGTCTTCTAGAACACCAATAAAGACGCAAGAAGGTTTGCCTTACCTGCTTCTACCAAGGGATCAGGGGACATTAATCCTGTTACATCAGTATAATTTTTTTTGAATAAGTGATCTAGTGAAAAGACCTTTCCAGATATTGTCACTTCTCAAGCATGTTTGACTTTCTGCATCATGCTAGAACCCTAAATTTCAGGAGTTCTTGGAAAGCATATTTAGACTAGTGCAGGGAGAAAGATATAGGACAAGCAAAGACTAGCAACTCTACCATTGTATCTCCAATTCCAAGGCTCAAGATCCCAGCGAAAGGGGCTAATGGTCGGTCATTGAAACCAGAGGACAACCAGATAGGAAGAGCACATCCAAATAAGAGTGAAAAATGGCTGAAAGCGGAAAGGAGGCAAATGGTTAGAGATAACAAAATGCATATGCTGTAACTAGTTTTATGCTGTGGAGGAATCATTTCGAACCTGACAATAAGAAGATCAGTGTCACGATGATCTGTAAAGGCATTCATAAATTGGTGCACAAGGTGTCCCAAGGGCCAGATTCTCCATATCTGTCACAAACGGCATGACAAATATCGTGAAGCGTCATGTCAACTAGCATCATGAATAATTTAAGCATTGCCACAAATTATAAGGAATTCACCAAGAACATAGGTAACAAAGAAAAAGAAAAATTACATTTTAACATGTCGCGTTTCTAAGTGTATATTACATACTTCCGTCTTAAAAGGTAAGTGCAACAATTTATTCAGACTTCAGTTATATTACTGATTGATATTACACAAGTACAAGAAGTGTTTCATATTAAGAGTCAATATGAATTGAACATAAGATACTTTGTAGTTGACGAGCTTGGCTTCAGTTGAAAAGCGTGCTTAAACTTGACAAACATTTTGTTTTCTGTTTTTCTTTTTACAATTAATATTGGGAAATGTCCTTTTGGGGGGTTTT
>MCJB01018085.1:59163-88713 GCA_002018475.1 Nicotiana obtusifolia | reverse complement strand
GGGGGGAGAAAAATATTTGACTTGTAAATTGACATGTTCTTCATTGTATTCCCTCCATATGGCCTACCACAACCATAAGATCCAAAATTACAATAAATTGCACAGGAACATTGGATAGTTGTACCCAATTAAATCCAGAAACAAGACCGGGAGTGCAGTGAAACCTTACTCGTATAGTTTCCAATATCAAGAAAACTGCCAAAGCTGCACCAAAAGCCAGATCAAGAAACTTCGGCTGAAGAAAGGCATAGATGGTCAACACAACTCTCATAAAAAGAAATAATAGGTCCAAAAGGAGAAAGATTTCCTAAAGAATTTCAACTCAAATCACCTGAAGTATGAGAGCAGGAACAAACATCAAAACAGCCATTAAATGGTAGTATTTCCGAAGAAGAATCCTCTCAATCTTACTGCTCTTTGAAATGTTGTAAAACCGGATAACTGATACATAAATAACAACCAACCAATAGATACACAACGACAACCTTTTAAGCGGTTCTGACAGAACAAAGTCCAATACCCTGCAGCAATCACAAGACAGAGAAAACTAAAATATGAGCAAAAGATAGTAACACTTACCATATATTTGGAGGAAAAGGATATATGCTTTGATTCACTGTAAAATGATACGAGAGCTATTCACTGTACAAATGAAGGAGCAGGTAGCCGAACAAAGAATTGAGAATCTCCTCTTAATTCAGTTCAGTTTTATCATTCTACCCTGATGGTTCACCACTTGGATAGATGGCAGCAACAAGCCTAGGGCTGAGTTAAAGCCTCAAGGGTTCAACTCAGTTCATAGGTCTTTGGCTCCACTTGGATAGATGTAGCAACAAGCCTAGGGCTGAGTTAAAGCCTCAAGGGCTCAACTCAGTTCATAGGTTTTTGGCTTGAACTCAAGCTTAACGGAGCTTCGCAAATGAAGGTTGATGTTACTTAAGCTAGAGCTTAGCTTAAAAACTAAAATTTTGTGAAAATACTGAAAGCTCAAAAGTCATGCCTCCCCAATTATTTAGTATCTTCAACACTAAAATTTAGTGAAAATAGCCATCGAAAACCACAAACTAATGTTGAAATGCTGGAGGTAGCCACTGATGGTGAAGTAGAAGATGAAAATAAATATGAAAATAGCAGGTGAGAATTGCATAATTTTGTGGCTCAGAATCTGATTCAATGGCATCAATATCCAGAGAAGGTAGGAATAACATAGGCGCTAGAAGAGCTTAACACGTTACCAAGAATTGATCCTGTAACTTCAGGAACCACATTCTTAAAAACTGAACAATAACGCTGAATTTTGCTGTTTAGAGCAAATTTCTGGTCAATTATATTATTTTTTTCTCTTTTGCTTCAACTAAAAGAATACCGCGTAAGAATGTAAACTTTATCCCCATAAGTCTTAACTCTTAGAATATTTAAGCACATAAAGACCACTGAAAAATGTAGGGTAAGGCTGCGTACAAAAGACCCTAGTGGTCCGGCCCTTCCCCAGACCCTGCGCATAGCGGGAGCTTAGTGCACGGGGCTGCCCCTTTATACAAACCAATGAAAAAGAAGCAAGAAAAACATCTAAACATCCCATTCAAGATACAGCAAAGTCTTCTTGACTCTTGTCCTTTTTGTTTGAGTACTTATTCTTTAAAAGTATTTTTTAACTACCAGCTACAAGTCACATGACTTCTTGCATATAGTATCAGGTAACTGTTTATCAAAGAAACTTAATTGTCTAATGTAAGTGAGTCATCCCTACAAACCTTTAGACCTCCATCAACCAAATTATGCAACAGAATAACAATATGCAACACAATATGTCCAATTATCCAACATATATGAGTTCTAAAGGGAGGCTTACCATAGAAAAGGGTGAGCATGAAAATCTTGAACAAGCTGCATCCATGATGGCACAGCTATAACAAGAACAAATAGGAGGGAAACATAGAACACAAGAGATCGCCTCATTTGATCATCTCCCCTATCTCTAGAAGGTGCCGAGCTGACCCGCTCCAAAATTTGAAGCACGTTTTTAAATAGCATAGGGAAAATAAGAAGGCCAGTAATCAATCCCTGGAACATAGTGTTACCTTTTCGTGATCAGTACTCTGAATCGAAATCTTTTACTCTATACGGAAAGAAGAGGATAGTCTAGAAAACTAACAGCTTGTACAATACCTGAATAATAATGCTAACTTCACTTCTCTGGACTCCATATGGTACCATCACTAGCTTAGATGCAGTAAAGTACCCATGGAACTGTTCACAGACTCAATTCTGCTTATTAGATATCCATTTCATCTAATATCAGCGGAAGTAAAAGTATGAAACTAACCTTAGCAGCAGTACAAGCAAGCATATCACTGAAATAGATAACAAGGCCAACAGTAACCAGTAACGCTTCTCCTAAGAAGAGAAACAAGAATGTAAATTAGTGCGCAGAAGACAAGAGGACCATTCATCAAACAAAGAAAAACGAAATAGGACAAGTCAAATGATTTTTTGTTCTCTAAGATAACAAGAAATAAAGATTGCCAAAATAAGCCATGTCTGAACAGCGAAAGCAACTTAACATTCAACACATTGTTCAATGTTGCAGAATTCGACATGGAATTGGAGGGTCTTTATTCGGCAGCAATCATAGCAAATTGATCGTAGATCAGCATTAAGTGCATTTTAGCTGCATATAGGCTTCAAAAATTCTTATATTAGCAATAATTTCTGAACTTTGAGGTGATTATTTGAATCATTATTTTAATCTAATTAACTACTAAAAAGACATTCAATATTGTATATAATTCGTAGAAATCCTCCTTCAAACTTCAGATAAGATAACTTCAACAAACTACAAGCCAATCCTACATCATAAGTGACATTACAATACCCAAGTAGCTCTAATCTTCTCTAAAAGGCGAAACATGCTTCAACTAACACCAAAATGTGAGCCACCCTAAAATAGAATAAAAAAATAAAGTTTGAAAAGTCTAAAATTTATGATCAAGTTTCAGATCTTTTTAAATTAAGACTTCTCCTTTCCCATAGTTCGACTACAATTTTTCATGAGAAAATAACAAGAAATAAAGGTTAATCCTAAAAAGAGTGAAAAAGTTGCCAATATCATCTTCGTATTCGGTATATTTGTCTTTACACGATATTATCACCAATGTGTCAATAACATCTGTGCTACCTACTACGTTTTTGCGTCATCTGGCATGACAATAACAGGAGCCATTAAATTTGAATCATCAGCTACGCAGCAGTGGGATGGATATGAATCGACAGATATGTATCCATGAACTTATACACATCAGCAGATATGTAACTGTATCTGCCAATTGTTTAAACCAATGGAACTGGGAAACTGGAACAATGAAGCTCTAGGTAAGAAAATTCCTTCATATTGTCTAACAGCCGAATAAATCTTAGTTTTATTGTGATTAGTGGAGAGAGAATGTGAACTAAATTTTTGCACAACAGAGTGGACCCTCATATCAAGTGTGCAATTTGATAGCTGTGATGCTACATATATATCCAGTAAAATAAGAAACGTAGTAACATGACTAACCAATTGAAGCGCATGCTGGAAAAGTGTGAAGAATATTCTGAATTAGTTTTACTGCTGCAAATCCATGAAAGAACAGCCACAATAAGATTGCTACTGCATACCACCCTACAGGAGAAGTTGACCAAAGATTGTTAAGAAAGGCTCAAGTAACTTACTGGGCTGACCAATGAATCAATAAGTAAACATAAGAAAGAGAAATTCACCTACCACCATGAGATTTCACAGCAAATAACACACAGCAGACTCCAAAATACAATGCTATGCAACTTAAGCTAACGCGAAAAGTAGCACAATTCTTGCTGTCTGATTGACGGTAAAAAATGAAGCAAAGATAAGCTAGCACGGTGAAGCAACTTGCAGATGTCACCCAATATAGTAGTTGCAGATTTTCAAGCTCTGCTAAAAGGTCAATATCAAAAGAAGTCAGTCATACAAGTGAGGCAAGGTAGGAATCAACATAAGCCCTGAATACAATCTCACCTATACTAACTAAAGTTTCTAACAGAAATCAACCCATTAGGTAAATAAATATGTAAAAGAAAACCATGCTCCTTCTCAACTACACAAGCAGAAGCAAGATTATACCTTTCCTCTACTAAACAGTCTTTTTCCATGTACAAACATCACAAGATAGAACGTAACTTAACAATCTTTTGAGATAAGAGATGCAGTAGACAGCTAAATAAGCACAATATAGTAAATATTACAAAAAATAGTGTTAATAACCTATCAATTTACAGTAAAATTATCCTTATTCTTCATACTGCACTTTTGGGCATCATAACTGTCATTAATATTTCATGTTTAACTAGTATGTTGTTTAAACCTTCATTTATTTCCCGAAACAATCCATTATCATTTTCGGTAAAAAACAACAATGAGTACTATACCTTCAGTTCCAACTTGATTTAAAGATACAGCTCTTGAAATCTGGATCAACTTTGATACCATAAGCCCAGGAAGCGTTACTGCCCCCAAAAATATACCTGATGACGCACCAGGCCTGAAAAATAGTACCACAACTTATATAAATAAATAGTACAAGGAAAAATATACTAGTAGGAGTATAAATTAAAAATAACAAATATGGAATTCAGAAATTAGCCATATTCAGCCACAGATTTTCAATTAAAAACAATAACATAAATCAAAGAAAAAACTATGTAAACTTGTAAACTGCAGATGCAGCTTAGTGGTTACAACTGTAACTCAAAAGCTCTTCTATCGGCCCCTCCAAAAATAATGTATTTTTTAAAAGGAAAAAAAAACAGTGACCATCATGATAATTGCGGTGGTTAGCATAAAATTAATCAGAAATAAACCTGGTTTTGAAGAAGTGAGAGAGGGAAACTGAAGAAGAGGCATCGACGGAGATCTCGACAGAGAGGGCGAGGAGAGAGAGGAGAGAAAGGGAGAGAGATTCGGAGAGGAGAGATTGAGGGATAGAAAAGACAATTTGACCAATGAAGAGTGCTACCACAGCTCTCTCGCCGGTGAGAAACGACGGCGATGAAGCCATGGGTTTCCGAGCTGAAATTCAATTGAAGAAATCATCCATTTTGGCGTAAATAGGAAGAATTGTAGTAGACGCACGCGACCCGTGTGAACTGGGGAATTCGGTGGGTTTGGCGCGCACCGGTTTTTTATATATATGCTGTTGAAATGTCAGCTGATCTACCACCTGCTTCTCCCCTCATTTCTGATTTCTTTTCTTTTTATTTCCGGTTTTTCGCGTCGAGACGGCGTCGTTTGTTTGTTTTCTCTGTTTCCCTTGGTGGACTACGCCTTGAAACTTTCAACGGATATTCCTCCGTTTTCTTTTTTATATTTGTTTTTTCAGAATTAATGTTAGTACTTTTTTGTCTCCCTACTCTGACTATCAACAAATCAGCATTTGTTTCTAGAGAGCGTTAAAAGTTAGTAGAAAGAAAATTACAATACCAATAATATGTATGCCAATAATTTTGTTTAAATTTGACCCACACTAAGAAGGGACCCTTAGATGATTCAAATATCACCAAAATTTGTTATCACATTTTCAAAAGGAGAAAAGGCAAACCAGAAAAGCATTTTTGAATAATGAAATATTAACTGTACTTCAAAGGTTTATGCTCTTTTTTTGAGATGAGTTACAAACTGGACATGTAATTTTGTTGTTAGTTTTGACTAGCAGCAATTAGAGGCTTCTTTTACCAGCATCTCATTGTTAGGATATACTATAAATCATGCGTATTGTTATTGTATTTTATAAAAAATAATTATTTATTTATTTATTTATTCAATTCAATAAAATTTTATTTTAAATAAATCATGTATTTGTCTGTATGTCCTTTGCTTATGTAATAGATGATTTAATGTATAGAGTTTAGGTTACACACGGAAGATTAAATCATCGGTTCTTATAAGTCATAAAGTTTATGTTCACAATCTAATGATGGAATTGGACAAACCATCGGAATGATTGTAGCACAAGATTAAATACAATTTATCTTGATTATGGGAATGGTTTAATCCGACTTCTTGTGCTAGAACATTTTGTATGCATTGGACGGATCAAGTGGAGATAAGTATTTTATATTGACTTAATAAAATAATTTCTCTAGCCCATTCAATGTACTTATGCTTTTAATCTTGATATAATTATTATTAGTTGTGTATGTCATTTATTGTTTTGATATATTAAAAGAGGCGAGATTCTTTCGTGGGTCAATAAGCCTGGTAAATCAGACAATAATGATATACACTGGCGAAATAATAATCAGTTGATAGAATCCATGTCTCGGCTTTGACATTGATGATACTCCTTTATGAAAACTTATAAGTTTTCATGTGTAAACCCAGTTGGTAGGTTTTGTATCCGACACATAAAATAAGTTAAGCGAAAGTCTAAAGGAAGTAATCAATAAATTAAATTCTGTCCATTAAGTTCATTAAAAGTGGAGGCACTACCAACTTGTGAATCTTGTTTAGAAGGAAAAATGACAAAACGAAATTTTTCCTCAAAAAGAAATCAAGCAAGTGATAAATTAGAGTTAATTCATTTTGATTTGTGTGGTCCAATGAATATCCAAGCAAGAGGTGGTTTTGAGTATTTTGTGACTTTTTCACATATGATTACGCAAAGCATGGATATATTTATTTGTTGTGTCGAAAGTCTGAATTTTTTGAAAAGTTCAAAGAATTTAAGACAGAGACTAAAAACGGAATAATAAATATATCAAGACATTACGATCTGATCGTGGTGGAGAGTAACTCTCTCCGGAATTTATTAGTTACTTATCAGAATGTGAAATTACCTCTCAATTGTCTGCACGCGCAACACCATAACAAAATGGTGTAGCTGAAAGAAGAAATAGAACTCTTATGGAAATGGTTAGATCAATGATGAGTTATTCTAGTTTGCCTTCGTCTTTTTGGGGACATGCCTTAGAACCAACAAATTATGTTTTGAATTTAGTTCCTTCAAAGTCAGTACCTTTGACCCCTACAGAATTGTACTGGGCATAAGCCTAGTTTGCGGCGTATTCGAGTTTGGGGTTGTCCAGCACATGTGCTAAAAGGGAAAATAAATAAATTGGAGGCGATAACGGATGTATCTGTGTTTTGTGGGCTATCCAAAAGGGACGAAAGGTGGTTTATTCTATTGTCCTAAAGAAAAGAAGGTAATTGTTAGTACAAATACCAAATTTCTTGAAGAGGACTATTTGATGAACCATGTTCTTAGAAGTAAACTTGTTTTACAGGAACTAAGCAAAGGAATGGAAACTCAGTCATCTTAAAAACAAAACGACTAGATGCAAACCCTGGAAGTCGATTTTGACATACCATTGCATTTTAGTAGTGGGAGAAATGTCAATAGACTTGATGTCCCGCAAGAACAAGTGCCTGAAGTCATACTACCACAAAGTAGTGGGAGTTATGTTGAGCAAACTGCACAATAGGATGAAATCATTGATATCCTATGGATAGAATGGAGACTCAGTCCTGATAATGATGTGGTTCAACCACAAGATTATAATGGTGTAGTTGCAACTAATGTAGTGCGTAGTCATAGTGAGAGAGAAATAAGACAGCCAGTTTGTTATACGCTCTTGGGAGAATCATATGATAGGATCCCTAAGGAGCCCACCACCGAACCTGTCAATTACGATCAAGCATTACATGATAAAGATGCTGATAAGTGTGTTATTGCTATGAAATCAGATATGGGGTCTATGTACTCTAATCAAGTATGGGATTTTGTAGAACCACTTGATGAGATTAAACCCATTGGAAGCAAGTGGATCTATAAGAAAAAGAGGGATGTAGACGAAAAAGTACAAACTTTTAAAGTAAGGCTTGTAGCGAAAGGGTTTACTTAGAAAGAAGAGATCAATTATGAGGAAACTTTTTCGGCGGTAGCCATGTTTAAGCCTATTAGGATTCTCTTATCCATTGTTGCTCATTATGATTATGAGATTTGGTGTCAAGACGGCTTTCCTTAAGGGAAATCTTGATGAGTGCATCTATATGATGCAACCAGACGGTTTCATGAAAAGTGGCAATGAACATATGTTGTCTAAGCTTAAAAGGTCCATTTATGGACTAAAACAAGCATCTAAGGCATGGAACACTTATTTTGACAAGGCGATTAAAATTTTTGATTTTGATCAATCTCTTAACGAGTCTTGTGTATACAAGAAATGGGATGGGGATAAGGTGGTATTTTCAATCTTATAAGCATATGACATATTGCTCATAGGAAATAATGTGGGTATATTGGGTTCATTTAAGAAATGGTTGTCCACGCACTTCGATATAAAAGATTTGGGAGAAGCAGCTCATATCCTTAGGATCAGCTCTTGCGAGATCGCAGGAAAAGGATATTCGGCTTATCTCTGGCTCTTTATATTGATACAATATTTTCCAGGTTTAGGATGCAAGATTCTAAGAAAGGATTTCTTCCTTTCAGGCATAGAATTGCTCTATCTAAATATCAGTCTCTTTAAACTGATGAAGAGATAGAGAATATGAAGACGATCCCTTATGCATCTGTTGCGGGAGTCTGATGTATGTCATGTTATGTACTAGACCTGATGTATGCTTTGTTGTAGGTATTGTTAGCAGATTTCAGTCTAATCCTAGGCGAGAGCATTGGACTGTGGTTAAGCATATAATCAAGTACGTGAAATGTCACCCCAATTTTCCTTTGTAGGATGTCATGATGGCACCTAGTCTCCAAGACTAGGTAAGCCTAATATTCGTACAGAAATAACTGAAATAATAATTAAAGTCGCAAAAACTCAACAGCTAATATAAAATAAACTATGCAACTCAGCATATCCAGCTTCCCAAAACCCGGGGAATACAAGTCACAAGCTCTAAATAGTAGTACTGAATAATCCTATAAATCAATGTCTATAAAAGGATAAGGAAAATAGAATAGTCTAGGTAGAGGGGGACACCGAGGCCTGCGGACGCCGGCAGGTATACCTTGAAGTCTCCGAAGCTGAGCTCTCGCTAGTGTCTGGACTGGTAGGAAGTTACCTAGATCTGCACAAAAAGATATGCAAAAGTGTAACATGAGTACACCACAACGGTACCCAGTAAGTGCCAAGCCTAACCTCATTAGAGTAGTGACGAGGTCAGGTCAAGGCCCTACTAGTATAAATAAGAACTGAACAACTGCAATATAGTGAAATAATGGTAATAATAGAAACGAGGCAATAGAGAAATACACCAAGAATACATACACTGAACTAAGAAAAATAATACACCACAGAAGAAACTAAGGAATTCTATGACATGGAACAAAACAACAAAGCATGAGTGAAGTAATAGAAAAGTACCGACAAGAGTCACTACCGAGGTACCGCCTCATAGTCTCAAAATCACAAAAATAATTCACAATCTTTCCTTATATCAATGCAGGAGCCTTGCATTTAGTTTTGAAAATCATTTTCCCGAAATAACTTCCCGCGTTTAGCCCACCTTATCACAACGCGTGGCTTCTAGTAGTTCCCCTACTAGCCATGCGTATCAAGCCCACCTTATATCACCACATGCATTTCAACCCCAAAACCTTATACCACTGCATGCGCATCAATATCACAATGTATCACAAATTGCACCTCAAGTGCCCAATAACACAACTTGTCAAAGAAAGCAACAATAACAGTGTTTTTCACAATAAAGAGCCCATGGCTCAACCACAATGTACACAAGAGTCTCAACAATAACAATGCAGAATAGTATTTTACAACTTAACATATTACCTTAATGTGAATCACGGCCTTTATAACTTAATACCAATTTAACAACAAAATATTTCAAGAATAACTATTCAGGTAAATAATTCAACGATTTAATTGTGAGTATGGAATAAAGGAAGCAAGAACTTTGACTAACCATGTAGAGAAATTAACAAGTAAGAGATAAGACAAGTAAAGCATGTGAAAACAAACTAATGATGACGAATATAACATGATAAGATAACTCAATTAAGGCATTAAAGGAATCTACGTAGCTAAAACTGGTAATTTCCATATTTATCCCGTACACACACCTTGCGTACACAGATTTCACAAATTACAGTTATCAAAAACAACACCAATCCTAAGGGGTCCCCACACAAAGTTAGGCAAGACACTTACCTCAAAACACGCTAACTCAATCCATTAGTAAGACTCTCCCTCGATTATCCAACTCCGAACGGCTTGAATCTAGCTAAAACAACTTTATACCATAAATATAAACTATAAGAAACTATTTCGAACAATAAAATTACAACCTTTGTAAAGAAATCAAAAGTCAACTCAGGTCCGCGACTCAGAACCCGACCAAAATTATAAAATCTGAACACCCATTCGATAACGAGTCCAACCATACAAGAATTACTCAAATCCGACCTCAAATCGCTTTTCAAATCCCCAAATTTTAGCCTAAGAAGTTTTCACAATTTTCCCTCAAATTTTCAACTCAAATCACTAATTAAATGAATAAACTAACAATAAATTCATGTAATTTAACCAAAAGCGAGTTAGGATTTCTTAACCTAATGATTACCTTGCAAATCTTCCGAAAAATCGCCACAAACCGATCTCTCTAGGTCCAAAAATGGATTATGAAACTCAAACCCTTGAAGACCCCTTTTCTGCCTAGGGATTCTGTATTTGCGGCCTTTTAGTCGCACCTGCAAAAAAAACCCCATCGCAGGTTCGGTTTCCACTTAGGTCATGACTTTCCGCTTCTACGGGCTAAAACGCGCTTCTACGCTCCTACGGGCAAGGTCCACTTCTGCGACAATAGACCAAGCTAGCCCCATCCGCATCTGCGACCACTTCTCTGCACCTGCGAACTCGCAGATAAGGAAAACTCCTCGCACCTGCGATCCCAGCTGGGCAATGCCAGCTTCGCTTTTGCGGCTACGCATATCATGCTCGGTCTCCCAAGTTGCCTCCTCGATTGGTTGACCCCCCTCCACTGAACCTTCACTGAAGCAATGTTCTTCAACCTCAACTTCCGGACCTGCTTGTCCAAAATGACCACCGGTTCCTCAACATAAGATAAATCCTTGTCCAATTGGACTGAGCTGAAGTCTAACACATAAGACCGGATCACCGTGATACTTATGGAGCATAGAAACATGGAACAGTGGATGAACTGCAGCTAGACTAGGTGGCAGTGCAAGCTTTTAGGTCACCTCTCCAATCCTCTCAAGAATCTCAAAAGGTCCGATATACCTAGGGCTCCACTTGCCCTTCTTCCTGAACCTCATAACACCCTTCATGGGCAAAACCCGGAGCAAGAGCCGCTCTCCAATCATGAACGCAACGTCGCGAACCTTCTGATCCACATAACTCTTCTATCTAGATTGGGATGTGTGAAGCTGATCTTGAATCAATATAGCCTTTTCCAAAGCATCCTGAACCAAGCCTGCACCCAATAGCCTAGCCTCACCCGGCTCAAACCAACCCACCGGAGAACATCACCGCCTCCCATACAAGGCCTCATATGGAGCCATCTGAATGCTCGACTGATAGTTATTATTGTAGGCAAACTCCGCAAGCAGAAAGAACTCATCCCAAGAACCGTCGAACTCTATCACACAAGCATGAAGCATATCCTCTAATATCTGAATAGTGCGCTCGGACTGTCCGTCCGTCCGAGGGTGGAATGTTGTACTCAACTCAACCCGTGTGCCCAACTCTCGCTGTACGTCCTTATAGAATCGTGATGTAAACTACGTACCCCGATTAGAGATGATGGATATTGGCACGCCATAAAGTCGGATAATCTCACGAATATACACCTGAGCCAGCTGCTTTGAAGAATAAGTAGTCACCTCTTGAATGAAATGAGCCGACTTGGTCAATCTATCCACAATCACCCATACTGCATCGAACTTCTTCTGAGTCTGTGGGAGCCCAACAACAAAATTCATAGTAACCCGCTCACTTTTCCACTTTGGAATCTCTAGCCTCTGAAGCAATCCACCTGGATGCTGATGCTTATATTTCACCTGCTGACAATTTAGGCACCGAGCTACATACTCCACTATGTCTTTCTTCATCCTCCTCTACCAATAGTGCTGCCTCAAGTCCTGATACATCTTAGCGGCACCCGGATGAATGGAGTACCGCAAACTGTGGGCCTCCTGAAGAATCAACTCACGTAGACCATCTATATTGGGCACACATGGCTTGCCCTGCATCTGTACACATCGTCATCCCCAATAGTGACCTCTTCGGCATCACCGTGCTGAACCGTGTCCTTGAGGACAAGCAAATGGGGGTCATCATACTGACGCTCTCTTTACGATCATATAGAGAAGACCGAGAAACCACACAAGACAAAACTCGACTCGACTCCGAAACATCCTATCTAACAAACTGGTTGGCCAAGGCCTGAACATCCAATGCTAAAGGCCTCTCCGCTACCAGTAGATATGCTAAACTGCCCAAGCTCTCTACTTTTTAATTCAAGGCATTGGTCACCACATTGGCCTTTCCAGGATGATACCAAATGGTGATATCATAGTCCTTAAGCAACTCTAACCACTTCCGCTGATGCAAGTTAAGATCCTTCTGTTTGAACAAATGTTGTAGACTCCAGTGGTCAGTATAGACCTCACAAGAGACACTATACAAATAGTGCCGCCAAATCTTAAAGGCATGAACAATAGCTTCTAACTCAAGGTCATGGACAGAATAGTTCTTCTTATGCACCTTCAACTATCTAGACACGTAGGCAATCACCCTACCGTCTTGCATCAACACCGCGTCGAGGCCAACATGCGACGCATCACAATACATACTATAAGACCCCGAACCCATAGGCAACACCAACACTGGGGCTGTAGTCAAAACAGTCTTCAACTTTTGAAAGCTCTCCTCAAACTCCTCGGTCCACCTGAACGGAGCACCCTTCTGGGTCAATCTGGTCATAAAAGCAGCAATAGATGAGAAACCCTCTACGAATCGGCGGTAATACCCTGCCAAACCAAGAAAACTCCGGATCTCAATAGTTAAAGATGGTCTGGGCCAACTCTGCACTACTTCAATCTTCTTCGGATCTACCTTGATCCCCTCACTCGACACTACATGACCCAAACCCAAAAACGCCATCGAATCAAGCTAGAATTCACACTTTGAAAATTTTGCATACAACTTCTTTTCTCTCAAGGTCTGGAGCATGATCCTTAGGTGTTGCTCATGATCCTCTCGGCTCCCGGAGTACACCAAGATTTCGTCAATAAAAATAATGACGAATGAGTAAAGATAGGGCTGGAATACACTATTCATCAAGTGTATAAATGTTGTTTGGGTGTTGGTCAGTCCAAATGACATCACAAGGAACTCGTAATGACCATACCGAGTCCTGAAAGCAGTCTTCGGAATATCCGGCTCCCGAATCTTCAACTGATGATAGTATGACCGCAAATCAATCTTACAGAACACTCTGGCACCCTGTAGCTGATCAAATAGGTCATCAATGCGTGAAAATGGATAAATGTTCTTCACTGTAACCTTGTTCAACTAGCGATAATCAATACACATGCGCATAGAGCCATCCTTCTTCTCCAAAAATAAGACCGGAGCAGCCCAAGGTGACACACTAGGCTGAATGATGGTCTTATCAAGCAACTCTTACAACTGCTCCTTTAACTCCTTCAACTCTGCTAGGTCCATACGATATGGTGGAATAGAAATGGGTTGAGTGCCCGGCAACAAATCAATACCAAAATCAATATCCCTATCGGGCGGCAATGCCCGGAAGATCTGCCAGAAATACATCTAGATAATCCCTTACTACCGAAACTAACTCAGCAATAGGAGTATCAAGACTGACATCCCTCACAAAGGCTAGATACGTGATAAGTGGGGATTTTGACAACTTATTAGTACCTTTTTGCTTTTGTTTTAGTATGATAGTATAGATTTATGTTCCCAAAACTAATGAAAATATGAAAATTCCAGGAATATTGGAAGTTTGGTCTCCCATGATGAAATCCAACTCAAAAAGGAGTGTTCTGAATCACAAGGCAATAAAGTGTGAAGAATCAAAGAAGTGCGGTCCGCAGAAGGAAGTGCGGACTGTAAAATTCCATCTGCGGCCGCAAACCAAGTGAACGAACCCAACAGGACTTTGGCCAATGTGCGGACTGCACAGAATTGTGCGGCCGCAGAATAAGGTCTGCACTAACAAATGATTCCAAGTTCAAAGAGTGTGCAAAAGACCATGTCCTGAATCTTTACTGAAGTGCGGACTACATAAGAATTGTGCGACCGCAGAAGATGCTTCGCAGCCACAATCCAAAAATGTGCGGCTCCAGAATCCAAGCTCCTGCCAACTGAAGAAATCTGCGAACTGCACGTGGAATTGTGCAGCCGCATAACCTCCCGATGGATTTTTTTGTCAGCGAATTTTGGGCCACTATAAATAGACGAATTTCACATTTTAGGTTAAGTTCCGAAGTTTGAGCTGCTATAGCCGTTACATTTTGCCATTTTAGGAAGTTTGTGATTATTTTAGTGTTTAAACATTATATTTTTATCATTTTAATCTTTGATTATGGGTTTAATTAGCATTTCTTCTTTAGTTTCTTCAATTCCCACTATGAGTAGCTAGATTCTTACTAGGGTTATGGCCAACCCTTGTGTGTAAACCTTATGGATACTTAATTTAATGCTTTTTTATGATTGGGTGTTGATTATTTAGCTTAGTTCATGCTTCAATTTTAGAATTAATGGTTACAAACATTGATTCATGCCTTTTTAACTTAGTCTCTACTTGAGAAAAAGGGAGCTAGTCTAAGATAACTTGGCTAACAAGGAATTGGGTTAATTAAGAGTTTGATTAGCCTAATTAAAGGGTTCAAACTAGAGATAGTAAGAATCCGGGTTAAGCTCATATCAACTATTTTGTTTGATACCCATTTGGACTTGAGAAAGTCAAATTGGGCAAAATCACTCTCTGACCGAGAGGTATTGAGTGGGTAATGTAGAGTTGAGAGCTATAATACACCCCAATCAACAAAATAAGTATTAACGTATTTAACTTACTAGGTGAACACCTAGGTTATAGTCACATCCCTAGGCTTTTTAACTATTTGAAAAAAGACCAAAAATAATAATTTGCTTCTAGATTCTTATCTTAGCTTACAACTGTTAGAGTAAAAGTAGAATTAGAAATTAAAACCTTTTGTGGAAGTGCAAATTTAGTTAATCAATTCGCTCTCGTCAAGTGTATACTCCTAACACTCATTGTAACTCCCTGTGGAAATCGACCTCGACTTTTGTTGGGTACTATTCTTCCAACGACCGTTGCCACTCATTATTGAGTGCGGATTAAACGTGGATCAATTTTTGGCGCCGTTACCTGGGAGTTAAAACGGTGTTAGCTATATCTGTTGGGTTTGTTTTTAGAATATCTTCTTTTCCTTCCGTGTTACTAACTTGTGAGAGAAGTCTTATGTATAACCATGGCGAACAATGAGCTCGAAAATTTGCCTGTGGGGGATTTGGATGCGAAGGACGAGCAAGTAGAGGAGGTACCTCATGAGCCACAAGCCAATCGAGAGAGGTCGGGTACCTCATAATCATATTCCGTTTCACCCCCACCTCCACCACGATCGGCTCCACACCGGATACTGCCCAACGAAGGTTATGCTAGTGCAATAGTCCCTCCCCATATTAGGGTGGGCAACTTCCAAATCACCAATGTGATGCTCACTTTGCTTGAGCAATGGGGATTCTTCACTGGTGCTCCAACACAAAATACTTATAAACATTTGAAGGGGTTTGTGGACATTTGTTGGGGGAGCAAGCAAACAAATGTCTCCAAGGATGCATTGAGGTTAAGGATTTTTCCCTTCTCTCTACAGGGGAAAGATTTAGATTGGTTAGAACGATTGCCTAACCATTCAATTCACACTTGGGATGAGTTGGCGAAAAAGTTCATTGCTAATTTCTTCTCTCCCGGACACATGGCTACACTTCGAGATGAGATTCTAGCATTCAAGCAAGAGCTGAATGAATCAGTACACGAGATATGGGAACGCTATAGAACTATGGTCAAGGAATGTCCCAACAATGATATGACGGAAAATGTGATTCAACAAACCTTATATCGTGGGATTAACACAACAACCAATGTGTAGTGAATCAACTAGCTGGTGGGAAATTTATAACTACGCCTTATGCAAAGGCGTGCGAGATTTTGGATGAGATGGTGGAAACATCATCAGCTTGGCAATCCTGGGCTAATGTTCCACTAGTTGACCTGAATATGATCCACCTTCACAAAGAATTGCAAGACCATGGGCAAGCCATTTCCGAATTGACAACTACCATGACTCAAATAGCAAAGGCCCAACTAAATCAAGTGCAAAATCCTAAGCAAGTCAATGCTATGGAAGGAGTAAACATGATGGTGAACAACAGGAGGACCAAGAGTCCACAAGTGCAAAATCGAGTGGAGAACTATGTGCAAGAAGATGGTAGTTTTGAGCAAGATGATTCCCATGATGAACTAGAAGAGGAGGTGCAATATGTGAATAATTTTCAAGGGCAAAGAAACAACTTCCAAGGCCCTAGCCAACAACAATGGCGAGCTCAAAACAATTAAGGCAATTGGAATTCTAACAAAATCAAGGAAATTGGAATGGAGGCAACAATCAAGGGAATTGGCATAACAACAATAATCAAGGAAATTGTAGTGGAAACAACCAAGAAAATTGGGGAGGTAACAATCAAGGTGTATGGAACAACAATCACGACAACCAGGGGTCAGGTTTTCAAAGGCCCCCAATGTACCGACAACCAAGCAACCCACCTCCTTATCCTTCCCATGGTTCGAGTTCTTCAAACAATGATATGGGGCATATCGAAAATATGTTCAAGAAAATGATGGAAAAGAATGTCGATTCAAATGCCCAACTAGCCTCACACAACACATCAATCCGTAACCTAGAAGTTCAAATGGGGAAAATTTCAAGCTTTAAATTCTCGTCCTAAGGGGGCACTACCAAGTGACACAGTGGTAAACCCAAAGGGTGGTAACAACACGGGGCATTTCATGGCGGTTATCACAAGAAGTGGAAAAGGCGGAAATGCACCCACCTCAAGTGGAAGCAACTTGTTGATGATGATCATGTGATGCAAGAAGAAGAGATCCCGAACAATGTGGTGCAACCTAATGATGAAGTTAGGATTGATATTTATGATATGTGGAAGAGGCTCAAGAGGAGGTGAACCCGTCTAGGGAACACATTAGTGACATACCGGAGTCAGTAATGCAATAGGCTAAGGCACCGTTGCCTAAGCCTCCACCTTCATACCCTCAAAGACTTGCCAAGCAAAATGGTGAGAATCAATTCAAGAAGTTCATTCAAATGATGAAGAGTCTCTCAATCAATGTGACATTAGTTGAAACTTTGAAACAAATGCCCGGTTGTGCAAAGTTTATGAAAGATCTTGTGATACAAAAGCGGTCAATGAACTTTGAGACTATCAGGTTTACTCATCAAGTGAGTGCAATTGTGCATTCAATGGCTCCTAAGTTGGAGGATCCCGGTGCTTTCATGATTCTTTGTACAATTAGAAGTGTCGAGTTTGCTAAAGCTCTTTGTGATCTTGGGGCAAGTATCAATTTGATTCCCTATTCGGTTTTCAAGACTTTGGGAATTGGGCAACCAAGACCCACCTCTATGAGATTGCAAATGAACGACCATACCATGAAAAGGCCCTTGGGAGTGATTGAAGATGTTTTGGTTCATGTTGATAAATTCATTCTTTCGGCGGATTTTGTCATTCTAGATTGTGAGGTTGATTATGAAGTACCGATTATTCTTGGGAGATCTTTTTCTTGCTATAGGTAAGGCTCTTTGTGATGTTTGAAACTGGAGAACTCACTTTCCGGGTTGGTGATGAAAAATCGGTATTCCATGTGTGTAAGTCCATGCAGCAACCAAATAGCAATGAGGTGTGTTCTTTTATGGACTTGGTAACCGATGTTATTATTGATGAAACAAGTGCTACAATCATTGTTGGCGATATGTTGGAGGTCATCTTGCTCAAGTTTGATGATGACGAGATGGATGGCTTCATAGAGTGTGTGAATTCTTTGCAAGGAATGGGGTCGTACAACTATGCACCCCGGAAATTGTCCTTGGATCTTGAAAACAGAACAACTCCTCCGACAAAGCCTTCTATTGAAGAGCCTACTACATTGCCTCCACATCTTCGGTATGAATTTCTTGGTCCTTGTTCTACTTTACCGGTTATTCTTTCCTCTTATTTGACTAACGTGTACGTACATTCCACATTGGCGGTGCTACAAAAGAGGAAGAAGGTTATTGGGTAGACCTTAGCGGATATTCGGAGGATAAGCCCCACTTTTTGCATGCATAAGATCAAGTTGGAGGATGGTGCCAAACCATCTATTAAACATCAAAGGAGACTCAATGAAGCTATGCAAGAAGTTGTCAAGAAGGAGATTATCAAGTGGTTGGATGTCGGGTTTGTCTACCCCATCTCTGATAGTTCGTCGACTTCTCCGGTTCAATGTGTCCCAAAGAAGGGAGCATGACGGTGGTCACCAATGACAAGCATGAGTTGATTCCTACAAGAACGGTGACCGGTTGGAGGGTGTATATGGACTATCACAATATCAACAAAGTCACAAGGAAGGATCACTTTCCACTTCCTTCTTAGATCAAATGCTCGATAGATTGGCTGGCCGTGCTTTCTATTGCTTTCTTGATGGATACTCGGGCTACAAATAAATTCTCATTGCTCCAGAAGATCAAGAGAAAACAACATTTACATGTCCCTATGGTACTTTTGCTTTCAAGCGGATGCCATTAGGTTTGTGTAATGCACTAGCAACTTTTCAACGGTGTATAATGGCTATTTTCACGAACATGGGAGAAAATGGATGACTTCTTTGAAGTTTTCATGGATGACTTCTAGGTGGTTGGAGATTCTTTTGATAATTTTCTTGCAAATTTGGACAAAATGTTGGCTAGATGTGAAGAAACAAATTTGGTGCTTAATTGGGAGAAATGTCATTTCATAGTCGAGGAAGGTATTGTCCTAGGCCATAAAATCTCAAAGAATGGAATTGAAGTTGACAATGCAAAGATTGAGGTGATTTCTAAGCTTCCACCTCCAACTTCGGTGAAGGGTGTGTGGAGTTTCTTAGGCTACGCGGGCTTTTACCTGCGCTTCATCAAAGACTTTTCTAAAGTGGTGAACCCATTGTGCAAGCTTCTTGAAAAGGATGCTAAGTTTAACTTCAATGATGATTGCATGAGAGCTTTTGAATTGTTGAAGATCAAGTTGACAACTACTCCCATCATCACTGCTCCAAATTGGAGTGTCTGTTTTGAACTCATGTGTGATGCAAGTGACGTAGCGGTTGAGGCTGTTTTGGGGTAACACATCAACAAAATCTTGCATCCGGTCTACTATGCTAGTAAGACCATGAATAGTGCCCAAGTCAACTATACCGTTACAGAGAAAGAGCTCATTTCTATTGTGTTTGCAATTGAGAAGTTCCGCCCGTACTTGATTGGGTGCAGAAGTCATTGTCCACACGAATCATGCGGCGCTTCGTTACCTTATGAGCAAAAAGGACTCCAAAGCTCTGCTGATGAGATGGATGCTCTTGTTTTAAGAATTTGATATTGACATCCAAGATAGGAAAGGTAGTGAAAACCAAGTGGCGGACCACTTGTCTCGTTTGGAGGAGGAGGGAGGCTGCAAGATGGCCTTAAAATTAATGACTCCTTCCCCGATGAGCAACTCTTGGCAATTTCAATGAAAGAGGTGCCATGGTTCGCGGATCTAGCAAATTTTCTTGTGTGTGGAATCATTCCGGATGAGTTCTCTTCAAGTCAAAGGAAGAAGCTAAAACAGGATTGTCAAGATTATTATTGGAATGAAAAATACTTTTTCCAGGATTTGTACGGATGGGGTGATTAAAAGATGTGTACCGGAAGAAAAGCAAGGTGAAACTCTTGGGGCTTGCCATTCTTCGCCATATGGTGGTCATCATGGTGGAGCAAGAACGGTGGCCAAAGTGCTTAGTTGGGGGTTCTATTGGCCTACTCCTTACAAAGATGCTAGTGAGTTAGTAAAAAGATGTGATGATTGTCAACGGGCCGGTGGAATTTCAAAGAAAAATGAAATGCCTCTCACAACTAATTTGGAGATTGATATTTTCGATGTATGGGGTATTAACTTCATGGGTCCTTTTGTGAGTTCTTGTGGAAACGCCTACATATTAATCGTTGTGGATTATGTGTCCAAATGGGCTGAGGCCATTGCTTTACCCAACAATGAGGCGAGAAGTGTGGTGGCTTTCTTGAAGAAGAATATTTTCACAAGGTTTGGTACTCCACGTGTAATTATAAACGACGGAGGTCACATTTTTGCAACAAGGCTTTCGACACTTTACTTAGCAAGTATGATGTTACTCACAAAGTCACGACTCCCTATCATCCACAAGCTAGTGGACAAATGGAAGTCTCCAACGGGGAGATAAAGAGTATCTTGTCCAAAACGGGGAATGCTAATCGAACGGATTGGTCCAAGAAGCTTGATGATGCATTATGGGCTTATCGGACGGCTTACAAAATACCTATCGGGATGTCTCCATACCGGTTGGTGTTCCAGAAAGCTTATCATCTTTCGGTGGAACTAGAGCACAAGGCCATGTAGACTCTAAAGAAGTTGAATCTTGATTGGGATGTAGCCGTTAACTTGAGGGTTGCACATTTTAATGAATTGGATAAGTTCCGGTACCATGCTTATGCGAGTTTGTCCTTATACAAAGAAAAGATGAAATATCTTCATGTCAAATACATTTGGAACAAAGAGTTCAAGGTTGGCGATCTTGTATTGTTTTTTAACTCAAGGTTGAGGATGTTTTCCCATAAGCTAAAATCCAAATAAAGTGGTCCTTTTGAAATTGTGGGTGTGATACCTTTTGGTGCATTAGACTTGAAGAACAAAAATAATGAAGTATTCCAAGTGAATGATCATCGGGTGAAGCACTACTTGGGAAAGGTTAGAGATGGCCATATGGTGGCAGTAATTCATCTCACTTGAGGGTATTTTGCGTCGTGCTGCGACATTAAATCAGGCATTTCTTAGGAGGCAACCCATGTTTCTTTTCCTTTTTCTTTTGTAGTTAGGTACCATTTTTATTCTAACTTGATTTGAAGTGTGTTACAGGGGTGAGTGTGACTTACAGGAATTGTGGACGAAAGTATGGTTAAGTGTTCAAAAGAGTGCGGACCGCAGTTTATTTGTGCGTACCGCACATTTTTAGGCGTCATAGTAGATGAGCATTGCGGCCGCACATTTATCTTGTGGATCGCAGAACTGAAATGTCAAAAACACCAACTTCTTGAAGTTTGATCTTGTCAGTGCGGAGATCGATCTGCGGCCGCACCCAAAAATGTGCATATCGCAAATTGGTTTTCAAACGTGATCTCTCGGGTTAAAAAGTGTGGACCACACATGAAATGTGCGGCCTCACTTGTCTCTGATCCTTGTATTTTTGAACGGTATAAAGAGAACAGTAGGGCTCATTTTACTCTTTTCCCACTTTGAACAAGCAATGTTGCCCTGCTAAATTTTCTTGGAGATTTCAACTGTCCACACACCCAGTCACCTGGATAACTCACTCACTACATTCACTCTATCTATTATGCTTCAATTTCATAATAATCTTTTTAATTAATTTAATTCGTAGATTTTTGGTTCTTTTTAGGCCATCTGTTATTAGAGTTCCATTATGTGTCCATATGGGGTAGATCTGGATTGGGTAACCATGATACATGCTCTAGTGGAGTTGGGTTAGTACAATTTCATGTTTTTACAATGTTGCCATGTCAACTTGTGCGATAAATTGAAAATTCTAAGTAAAAAGAATTGGTCTGTACGTAACTTTTGAAATCTGTGGCTGCACTTGAATTTGTGCGGTCCGCAGATGTTGAATTTGGGCAACTCAATAAAGAAGGAATCTGTGGCCGCAAGTTAAAATGTGCGGATCGTAGAATTCCCTTTGCGGCCACAGATTAGCCTATTCTTTGTCATCAGAGAGTCACCCATTTTAAGACTCAGAAGTGCGGCCGCAAGTCAAAATATGCGGACCTCACTTCTATTCTGCGGCCGCACACCAGGTTTTTGTGCACCGCAACACCCATCTGCAGCCGCACAAGTTAAAATGTGTGGACCGCAAATTCCTTATCCTGCAAACATGTATTAACTCCATAACCCCAATATGTCCAAGTATTTCTCCCTTACCTATATGAATCTTGTATGTGTTTGAACATCGAATTGCAGCTAACAATCTCCTCTGTTTTACAGAAAATGGTTTGAGGACGAGGCGACACTTCAAAAGGGAGAGGTGAATCTTTTCGGGATCGAGGCAAAAGTGCCTTGCCCCTTGGCCAGCCAAAGACGATAAGAAAGAAAGCCCCAGCAGGCAGAAGGAAAGGTACAGACCTCTCTGAGTCTAGCTCATATGTCCCGTCTAGGGAAGTTTCAAAGGGAAACTCAGCCTCTGTTCAAGAGGAGCAGCCGGCCACACAATCGAGGCCGCAAGGGAGATACCAGCTCAGAGACGAGTCCTCTTCATCTCAAAGAACTTCCAACGGATCGGAGAGTGCTAGTCAGGCTTCTTAGCCATCGGTTACACCAGTACCTAAGGCACGGGTTACACATGGCTTGAGAAGTCTAGGGGCCCTGTGGAATACGTGGGGCCTGAGTAGTCTGTGGAGGTGTACCCCTCGTGAGTCTGGGGAAGTCTCTCACCATATGAAGAGTGTCACCATACTCAAAAAAAGCTCTCGGAGGACGGGGCTGCTGGAACTAGCTCGGGCCTGGTCGGTTGGACTGACCGCTGAAAGCACCCCGTGCAGGAGGTGCACTAGACAGTGGCAGTTCATAATGGGCAACCTAAGACCTGGGAGTGGCCAGAATACCGCTGGAAGCTGGAAGTCCTGAGTGAACAGGATGGCTCACACAACCTCTACCATGACTGGCTACAACTGGGGCACGAGCACCACTATATGTGCCAGAATCTTGAGGCCTCTTGGCCTCCCTCTCCTCTCTCTCCCGGGCCCACATACCCTCCTATCTCCTAGCGATCTCCACTACCTGCTGGTATGAGATGTTAGTCTCCAACTCTCAAGTCAAGCTGAATCTAATACTATGGTTCAGCCCCTCGATAAATCGACGAACTCACTCTCAGACAGTGGAAACTAATGCAGGTGCATGCCTGGACAACTCGCTGAACCGGACTGCATACTCTGATACGGTCATAGCACCTTGGCGCAACTGCTCAAACTCTACGTGTCATGTATCCCTAAGACTCTGGTAACAAACTCCCTCGTGAATATATCAGAGAATTTAGCCCATGTGAGTGAAGCTGCCTCGATCGGGCTACCCAACTCATACGCTCGCCACCACTGATAAGCCACTCCCGTGAGCTGGAACGTAGTGAAAGCAACCCCACTCGACTTTATAATACCCATAGTACGGAGGATACGGTGGCACTTCTCAAGAAAACCTGTGCATCCTTTGAAGCCAAACCGTTGAAAGTAGGAGAGTGGTACTTCTTGTACCTCTCGAGCCTAAGTTGCTCCACCTCAAATGTTTTTGCCCTAACCTCGGGCTGAACTGGGACAACTGGCTGCACTGGCATGACCTCTGGGACCTGGTCAACCTGGACCCGCTGCTCTAGGGTACGGGCGGCGGGAGTCTATGCTCCTCCCCCGGCCTGAGATGTGTCAGGAGCAAGTGGGAGCAACCCCGCCTGAGCTAAAGTGCCAAATATTCTCAAAAATTAGGCGAGAGTCTCCTAAAGTGCAGGGCAGTAACAGGCGTCTCAGGTGCCTGTCCTCCAACTGGAACTACTGGTGGCTCTTCTGTAGCAGCTCGGGCAGGTGCTCTGGCTGCACCACTTGCCCGTCCTCAGCCTCTTCCCTAGCCCTGGCCCCGGCCCCGGCCCCGGCCCCGGCCTCTCGCGGCTCTAACAGGGGGCGCGGGTGTCTGATTATCCGATCCAGCTGTTCGTTTCCTCACCATCTGTGAGAGAATAGAAAGACAGAGATTTAAATTTCGAAGTCATCAAATTCGTACGATAAGGAATCAAAGAAGTGAAACTTTTCATAACAGTTCCATAGCCCCTCTAAGATAAGTACAGACGTCTCTATACTGATCTACGAGACTCTACTAAACCTGCTCGTGCCTCGTAATACCTATGAATCTAGAGCTCTATTACCAACTTGTCACGACCCCAATTTCCCTCCGTAAGATGTCGTGATGGCACCTAATCTCTTAGACTAGGTAAGCCTAACATTCATATAGAAATAACTGAAATAATAATTAAAGTCACAAAAACTCAACAACTAATATAAAATAAACTCTGCAACTCAGCATATTCAACTTCCCAAAACCCCGTGAATACAAGTCACAAGCTCTAAATAGTAGTACTGAATAATCCTATACATCAATGTCTATAAAAGGATAAGGAAAATAGAATAGTCTAGGTAGAGGGGGACTCCAAGGCCTGTGGATGCCGGCAGGTATACCTTGAAGTCTCCAAAGCTGAGCTCTCGCTAGTGTCTGGACTGGTAGGAGCTACCTGGACCTGCATAAAAAGATGTGCAGACGAGTAGCATGAGTATACCACAACGGTACCCAGTAAGTGCCAAGCCTAACCTTGATAGAGTAGTGACGAGGTCAGGTCAAGGCCCTATTAGTATAAATAAGAATTGAACAAGTGCAATACATTGAAATAATTGTAATAATAGAAACGAGGAAATAAAGAAATACACTGAGAATAGCTACATTGAACTAAGGCAAATAATGCACCACGGAAGAAACCAAGGAATGCTATGACATGGAACAAAACAACAAATTACCAACAAGAGTCACTACCGAGGTACCGCCTCGTAGTCTCAAATCACAAGAATAATTCACAATTTTTCCGTATATCACCGCGGGAGCCTTGCATTTAGTTTTAAAAATTGTTTTCCCAAAATATCTTCCCAGTTTTTAGCCCACCTTATCACACCGCGTGGCTTCTAGTAGTTCCCCTACTAGCTATGCCTATCAAGCCCACCTTATCTCATCGCATGCGTTTCAACCCCAAAATCTTATACCACCGCATGCGTATCAATATCACAATTTATCACAAATACACCTCAAGTACCCAATAACACAACTTGCCAAAGAAAGCAAGAATAACAGTGTTTTTCACAATAAAGAGCTCATGGCTCAACCACAATGTACTCAAGAGTCTCAATAACAACAATCGGAAGTGAATAACTCAACAGAATAGTATTTCACAACTTAACACTTTGCCTTAATGTAAATAATGGCCTTTATAACTCAATACCAATTTCACAACAAAATATTCCAAGAATAATAATTCAAGTAAAGAATTCAACGGTTTAATAGTGAGTATGGAATAAAGGAAGCAATAACTTCGACTAAACATGTAGAGCAATTAACAAGTAAGAGATAAGACAAGCAAAGCATGTGAAAATAGACTAATGATGACGAATATAACATGATAAGATAACTCAATTAAGGCATGAAAGAAATCTACATAGCTAAAACCAGTAATTTCCATATCTAGCCCGTGCACACACTCGTCACCTTGCGTACACGGCTTTCACACATCACAGTTATCACAAACAACACCGATCCTAAGGGGTAATTTCCCTGCACAAAGTTAGGCAAAACACTTACCTCAAAACACGCTAACTCAATCCACTAGTAAGCCTTTCCCTCGATTATCCAACTCCGAACAGCTCGAATCTGCCAAAACAACTTCATACCATAAATATAAACTATAGAAAACTATTTCAAACAATAAAATTACGACCTTTGCAAAGAAATAAAAAATCAACTCAAAAATTCAACCCGGGCTCGCGTCTCGAAACCTGACCAAAATTACAAAATCCGAACACTCATTTGACAATGAGTCCAACCATACAGGAATTACTCAAATCCGACCTCAAATCGCCTTTCAAATTCCCAAATTTTAGCCTAAGAAGTTTTCATAATTTTTTCTCAAATTTTCAACTCAAATCACTAATTAAATAATGAAATTAACAATAGATTCATATAATTTAACCAAAATCAAGTTAGGATTTCTTACCCCAATGATTTTCTTGCAAATCTCCCGAATAATCGCCACAAATAGAGCTCTCTAGGTCCAAAAATGGATTATGAAACTCAAACCCTCGAAGTCCCCTTTTCTGCCCAGGGATTCCGCATCTGCGGCCTTTTAGTCGCACTTGTGACGCCGCACTTGCGAAAAAACTATCTCAGGTGCGGTTTCCACTTAGGTCATGACTTTCCGCTTCTCCAGACCAAACGCGCATCTACGCTTCTGCTTCTACGGATTAAAACGCGCTTTTGTGCACTTGCTCCTGCGGGCAAGGACCGCTTCTACGACAATCGACCAAGCTAGCCCCGTTCGCATCTGCGACCACTTCTCTGCACCTGCGGACTCGCAGATGCGGGGAACTCCTCGCACCTGCGATCCTAGCTAGGCAAAGCCAGCTTCGCTTTTGCAGCTCGAGGATCGCTTATGAGGTGCCGCACCTGTGACCAAAAATGTTCAGGTGCGATTGCACCAGTCCCAGCAATACTTCAGCAGTCAAACAAGTCCAAACATGTTCCGGATTCAATCTGAATCACACCCGGGGCCCACGGGACCCCGTCCGAATATATTAACAAGTTCCAAAACACATAACGAACCTACTCGAGGCCAAAAATCACATAAAACAACATCAATTCTACGAATCGCAACCCAAATTCAAGCCTATGAAATTATGAATTTCCAAATTCCAAAACTAATGCTGATTCAAACCAAAACAACTCCGATTGACTTCGAATTTTGCACACAAGTCATAAATGACATGACGGACCTATTCCAATTTTCTAAATCGAAATCCGACCCCAATATCAATAAAGTCAACTCCCGGTCAAACTTTCCAAATCTTCCAAACCTTCAACTTTCTAACTTTCGCCAATTCACGCTAAAATGACCTACGGGCCTCCAAATCAACATCCGAACACGCTCCTAAGTCTAAAATCACCATACGGAGCGATTGGAACCATCAAAACTTTATTCCGGAGTCGTATACACAAAAGTCAAACTACGGTCAACTCTTTCAACTTAAAGCTCCAACTTAAGGACTATATGTTCAATTCCACTCCGAAACTTGCCAGAAACCAAAACCAAGCACCTCCAGCAAGTCACATAACCACAATATAACATAAAGGAGTTAAGGAGATCGGGGCTAAAATACTCAAAACGACCGGCCGGGTCGTTACATGAAAAGGACTAGAGATTATATGCTAGTCTACCATTCAGATGACCTCGTACCTATTGGATACACTGATTCAGATTGCCAATCAGATAGTGATTCTAGAAAGTCTACCTCAGAAAATGTGTTTACTTTGGGAGGTGGAGCCATAAGTTAGAGGAGCATCAAGAAAACTTATGTTCCTGATTCTACCATGGAAGCCGAATATGTGGCATCCTCTAAGGGCTCGGGAACTTCCTAAGAGATTTGGGTTTGCTTCCCTCGATTCAAGCACCAATTATACTTTATTGTGATGATACTGGTACAGTTGCAAATTCGAAAGAGTTACGAAGCCATAAAAAAGCAAAGCACATTGAGCGTAAATATCAATTTAATTTGTGACATCGTGCAAAGAGGGGATGTAGTATTCACCAAAATTCATCAGAGAACAAATTGGCAGACCCTTTTACCAAGAGCTTGCCACAGAAGACTTTTGATAGGCATGTAGACGGAATAGGTGTTAAAATTATAGGCGCGTGGTTATGAGTCTAAGTGGGAGATTGTTAGGATATACTATAAACCATGCGTATTGTTATAGTATTCTTTATGAAATAATTATTTATTTATTTATTCAAATCAATAAAATTTTATTTTAAATAGATCATGTATTTGTCTGTGTGTCATTTGCTTATGTAGTAGATAGTTTAGTGTACAGAGTTTAGCTTATACACTGAAGATTAAATCATTGGTTCTTATAAGTCATAAAATTTATGTTCACAATCTAATGATGAAATTGGACAAACCATCGGAATGGTTGTAGCACAATACTAAATATAATTTATCTTGATTATGGGAATGGTTTAATTCCGACTTCTTGTGCCAGTACAGTTTGTATGCATTGAACGGATCAAGTAGAGATAAGTATTTTATACTGACTTAATAAAATAATTTATCTAGTCCATTTAACGTACTTATACTCTTAATTTACTAGTTGTGTGTGTCATTTATTATTTTGATTTATTAAAAGACGAGATTCTTCGTAGGTCAATAAGCTTGGTAAATTGGACAATAATGATATAAATTGGCGAAATAATAATTCGTTGATAGAATCCATGTCTCGGCTTTGAGATTGATGATACTCTTTTATGAAAGCTTATAAGTTTTCGTGTGTTAACCCGGCTGGTGGATTTTATATCCGACACATGAAATAAGTTAAGCGAAAGTCTAAAGGAAGTAATCAATAAAATAAATTGTCAACACTTTAATTTGATTGATTAGTATCTAAATCTTAACATGGGGAGTTAAATAAGGTTTGATGGAAGAATTTCTAAATTGAACTAAGGAGTGCAATTACGAATTTTTAGTGGAATAATTCGTAATTTATTATGGTACAATTTAATTTCGAAATTCGAAATTAATTCTATCATAGGGAACCTTGTTAACTAAATTATGTGGTTCCTATTAAAGGAAACATTTCCTTTGTGGAAAAGAAAATCCAACTGGTTTAAAAGGGTTTTACTCTAAAAAATGTGGGTATATATATACATGGTATAGGGCTGGCTTTTCTTATATGAATTTTCCTTAGAATTTTGCCCACCCGAAATTCTCTCTTTCCGGATATTATTGGGTAATACAGTAGAAGATTGTAGAACATTTTCTGGATGTCATGATCTTGCTACTCTGGAACTGGAGACCGAGATTGATCTACTTTATTCATGCTTCAAGAGGTAATTCGCATAATTGTCATATGTGCTAATTGTTTAATTTACACGTAAATATGATATTGAAATTGCTTCCGCTGTGATATATAATCCAACACTCATGTGCCTAAACTTTAAGAAAAGAATATTTATCAAATCCAAATTTCTTTATTTTCCCGTTGATTAATCTACGCGACTTTCTAATAAGGTCACTATATCAAACCATTTCACGTTTTCCTTTGAAAATGTTATTAGAATACTTTGGAAAATCTTTTTCTGGATTACTTTAGCTATTGAATTTAAATATCAAGGTAAATGACAGATGATAATCATACAAGGTACAAGGTGTGCGATACGTGCAAAACACGAACTTCCATGATTTTTTGAGCTAAATTTAGTAGCAATATTCAGGCGTTGATTGAAACAAGTGATACGGAATCAAAATTGGAAGTGTTTATAGACCGGGAGAGGGG